>PVJS01026361.1:0-11844 GCA_004027185.1 Glis glis | reverse complement strand
CCAGGTTCGCGGCCAGCCTCAGCTCTCTCGTTCTCTCTGTCTCTCTCTCTCCTTAGTGAGGCCCTCCGCAACATCGTGAGACCCGGTTTCAAAATAAAGTATAAAAAATAGGGCCGGGGGAGGTAGAACGTCCCTGCGTTCAATCCCCGGTACTGGAAAAAAAAAAAAGACAAACATAACATAGAATTCATGAATCATGATCAGATCATTTTGTGTAGACATCTTCTTTGGTCTTAAGAAATGCAGGCGGAAGTATTTAGGAAAGGGAACGCCATCTGACTGCTCACTGAACTATTTTCTTGTGGTGATGTTGAGGCCAAGTTCTTTACAGTCCCACAGCCAAAGACCAGAACGAGGAATTGTTTTCAGATGGCAGTATTCCAGGGGCCCTGCTGCGGAAGAGAATTTTTTTCTCCCCTAATTCAACTACTCCACCCAAAGACTGGCAAGACCAGAATCCAGCGCCTGAAAGACACTGTACTCTGCCCAGGGGGCCTTGAGTGGTGACCACTCGGAGCGGAGGGAACCTTCCTGAACTGTCCAGACCAAGGTCCCTTTTCCAGAGACATTCCCGAGAGCACCAGGTCCCCGGCGCGGCCCACACAGCTCACCTTGCATTCCCCCATCAATTCTGGAAGGAGCGCGCAGCTCTTTCCTGAGAGCACCTTCCTCCGAAGGTTTCCTCTTTCCTACTTAGCGGTGTGTGGAGTTCAACCAGAAACCCTTCCAGGGTCGCCTCGAGGTGGGGAGGTGGCAGTGGAAAAGGAGCGGGTCTTGCCCGAAGCCCGAGCCTTAGGTCGCCGCTCCGCAGGCGCGCAGGGGTCGGCGCGGGGCGCGGGGCGCGGGGCTGCGTGCGTGCGTGCGTGCGGGTGTGTGCGCGTGGGTGCGGGCGTGCGTGCGTGGGTGCGTGAGTGCGGGTGTGCGTGCGTGGGTGCGTGGGTGCGTGCGGGCGGGTGGGCTCGGGTCGCGCGCGGCTGCGGGAGGCCGCGTGGACGCGCGGGGCGGGGAGCGCGCCGGGCCGCGCCGCGCCGAGGTGAGTCAGGCCGGGCTCGCAGGCGCGGGACGCGGCGGGCACCGGGCCGGGCGGCGGGCGTGGTCCGTGGCGGGACGGGCCTCGGGAGGGCGCCGGGTCGGGCTCCGCTGTGCGCGGGCTGCGCCTCCCGCCGCCACGCCCTGGGCCAGGGCCGCCGCCTGCCTGTCCGCGGGAGCGGGAGAGGAGAGGAGCGGGGCGGCGGGAGAGGAGAGGAGCGGAGCGGGGCGGCGGGAGAGGAGAGGAGCCGGGCGGCGGGAGAGGAGAGGAGCGGAGCGGGGCGGCGGGAGAGGAGAGGAGAGGAGCCGGGCGGCGGGAGAGGAGAGGAGAGGAGCCGGGCGGCGGGAGAGGAGAGGAGAGGAGCCGGGCGGCGGGAGAGGAGAGGAGAGGAGCCGGGCGGCGGGCCCTGGGCGACGCCGCAGCCGCAGCCCGTCCACCCAGCCCCCACGGGGCTCCCCGCCGCGGGCACCGCGCTGTCGTCGCGGCCGGGAAGACCGAGTGACGGTATTGGGGGACCCCAGCAGCCTGGGGTGGGCGCACTGCCGAGGCGGTGGGGCAGGGCCGGGGCCAGACTGGAGGAGGGGGCTTCGTGGGGAGGGGTCGGGAGGAGCCGGGAACTAAGGAAGGGAGTGGCAGGATTGGACTGAGGGAGGAGGAGGAGGAGGTGGTGGGAGAAACCCCAAGGGGAGATGGCTACGTGATTCATTAGAGGCGGCCGCACGCACGGCATTTGAGAAATCCTAGCGGTTCGGTGGAGTCGCACTTTTCCGAGCAGCGAGGAGTGATGCCAGCAGCAAGCATGGGTAGTCCTTGTGGTCAGGATTCGTTCTTTTCACTTCCTCTCTCCTGGACCCAAAGGGAGACCCCCCCCCCCCAGCAGAGATGGGGTTTTTTTCTCTGTGTAGTTTGGAGAGTGCGCCAGCCTTTGGGGGCGGCTATTTTGCGAGGAAAAGCTACCCCCAAGGACGAGATTGCCAAAGCACGTGTTGTTTACTGTTTTCAGGGGCAAGGAGGATTTGAGGTGGCAGCCTTTAGCCGGGAACAAGTTGGTATTTTGGCTCTTCCTGGGCAGGGAGCTGAGCTTGTGCTCTCAGAATGTACTGATAACTGATAAAAACAAAACTTACCGAATCTGTGTCACTCTACAGAAGGGAACTATTTAGTACTAAGAGATAAGAATCCATGACTTTTTTCCCTTCTTAAAAGGTTCCTTCAAAATGAACTCCAGCCCTAGAAATAGTCTGTTACCAAAACGCATTCAAATATAATTTCAGATTAGAGCATGCGGTGATTTGAGAGCCAGGAGGCAGAAGAAAGGATCAAGGCTTTTCCAAAAATAAAAAAAAAGTATTGATACATAACAATTTGCTCCTATAACAATTTGCCAGGTATAGAACATTGATTTTAGATGTCAGTGCTAATGTTGTTAACAATATCTTTTTCTTCTGTTCAGCAGTTCACAGCAAATCTGAGTGTTTTAATTAAAGCATGGAATACAGAAAACCACAAAAAACTTCAGCTAGTGATTTAAGCTCATCTGAAATTTTACAGGTAAATTTATCTTATTTTTAATATAAAAATTATCTTAATTGGCTTAAAATGCCCATTATAGTACCCTTTACTGGGGTTTTAGGTATCATCAATGCAGCTTCAGAGTTCGTTGTGGTATAGTCTAGTATGTTTCCTTTCCCAGAGAGTTTGAAGAGGTGCAAGATTTAAGCTCTAGGAGACCATTTTGTTTAATACATATTTTTCTAAAAATTTAATTCTTATTAAAGCACCACGGTACTTCAGGAAAACTTGTAATTCCATGAACCTAATTTGGTGGGTCATATTCATCCTTAAGTTCAGTCTCAACTCTCATTTTCCCCTTCAGAAGAATGATTCGCCTCCCTTTGTTCCCAACCTCCAGCTTTGTTCTTTATTGTTCACCACTGGATGGTACACGTAAAATCTCATTTTAGGAAATGCCTTTATCTTTTTCACAGTTATGTAATGTCCAGGCCAAATACACTTTTCTGTGGCTGCTTTTGCAAATATCGTTGGTCATCTGGTTTGTTGTGGAAAATAGCCACACTCTACACAGAGGTCAGCACGTGGGATCAAACAGGATACTCTTGCTCTTGCACAACAGATGCATTCAGAAGTTGCAGTTCTGCAGGCTCTTTGGCAGACATCTCTTTTGGGATTTTGAGTAATGCTTTTATTTTAATAAAATTTGCATATTATAAATATTGATTTGCTTTTGTTATCAGGGCTCAGTACATTGTGAATTAGGAAAGGGAAGATGAGGGGATGAGCTAGAAATATGGCAGTTTGTAGGGGTCACATCCCTTGATGAGGAAGAAGCCACAGAGCGTCTCTTGGGTGTGGCCCTGAGAGGCTGCTGAATGGAAGATTCGTGATCCTTGAAGCTCTGAGACATTAAGGTAAAAACCAGAAAGCTAGAGCAGATTTTAAGAGTTCCCATCCCGTGTTCTGACCCTGAACACAGCTAGTCAACTAGAAAGCCTGAGCCTTTGCCCATCTGTTGCACCCACGGGCCACTAATACCACCCTGCCCACCCTTCAGGAGCCGTTTCATGTAGGGAACATATTACTAGTTTGACTCGGGTTCCCTTTTCAGTAGTCCTTTGGGGGCATGAGGAAACAAAGAGAAGAGAACTTTGGAGATTTTATTGATGCCCCAGCGTATGCCATCTCATGGGACCAGAACAAATCTTGCCAGGCTTGTGCCTATTGTAAATAGCCCACTAGGTTGGTAGGTTCCATATCCTCAGATGCAATCAACTATGGGTTAAAAATATTCAGAAGAAAATTGTGTCTATCCTAAACACATACAGACTTTTTCTTGACATTTTCCCCTCAACAATACAGTATAACAACTATTTACAGAGCATTTACATTGTGTTAGGTATTATAAGTCATCTAGAGATCATTTAAAACATGGGGAAAGATGCTTATAGGTTATACCCAAATACTGCGCTACTCTACATAAGGGACTTGAGCCCCCGTGGATTTTGGGATCTGTGGGAAACACAGCTGCACCCATTTGTGTAATGTGATCCATGGCTCTGTTTTGTATACAAAGGCAGAATCAAATAGCTAAGTTAGAGGCTGTCTGGACTGTAAAGAAAATATTTACTATCTGGCCTTTTATGGAAAGCAGAAAGTTTGCCCACTCCTGGGATAGAACATGAATTTCCAAGTTGTGCATTTTGAACAGGCTCTCATAAGTTAGGGTAAAGAAACACTGTCGTTAAAACATTCCACAGCTCTGCAGCCACCTACCCCCAGAGTGACAGCAAGGGCTCAAATTATATCTCTTATCTGGAACTATATTTGACTACTGTTTTGATTACAGACTTTGTTTTTGAAAATGTATTATTGACCCTTACAAGAGTATTAAATGGTTCTTTATACTGGTGCAGGTCTGTAATTTGCACCTTTATTGGGCATCAACATATTCTAAGAATGCAACTCAGCTCCCTGCCCAGGACTCTGATTACTAACCTGGAAACAGTTGAGCTGGAAGGTCTCCCCTCACTGTCTCCAGAAGGGCTTTACTCATGAGGTTTGGGTTAAATTAGCCCTGGTGAACCTCCCACCATACTCTGCATGGAGTGTCAGCAACTTGAGGGCAGGTCTTGTCTTCCCTACTGCTGCCTCAGTCTCTAACGCAGGCCTGGCATGTCTAATGAATGAATGAGTGAATGAAATATTCTCGAATAACTAAAGAGAAAGCAATTGATGACTTACCCTGATAGACAAGAATGGTAGAGATTTGTAATAATCCTAATTTAGAGCGACGATGAAATGAAATGTTAACTAGAGCAACTTCCCCTATGGTCTTCGTCTAGGTGTACAGCTGTTTATAACAAAACCGAGACAGAAAGCCCAGCTTTCAGGCCTGTCTTGCTGCTATTGAGTCTGATGTGTGCCCTTTGCTGCAGTTTTCCTAGCCTCCCTGACCTGTTGTTGCCTTCCTGTTGCCATCCTGTTGTTGCCTTTCCCACGGGCTGCTCTCACCGCCTGTTGTTCTTGGCCTCACCCAAGTGCAGAGCTACAGCCACCTTTCCCTACTCTTCCATCCCTGCCCAGGAATCTCAAGAGGCTGTGAAGTACAGGGTGAGATTGGGCTCCCACTCAGGCTCTGTGCTCTGGCAGGAGGAGCATGGCATTCAGAGTTGAAACTGAGTTTCCGTTCCAGGTCCATGGGCCAGCACAGGTCTCTGAAAAAATGGGATTGTTACTAACACTCGTTCTATGGTGTTGCAAAATGTGCTTTATAAATTTCCATAGAACTGCTACAGACTTTTCTAGTGCAAAGCCCACTTTGCCTTTAAAAAAAAGTTTACATAAAATCCTAATCTGTATTGCAAATTATTAATAGAGGGGCTTTTGTTATTGTTGGGTACAAGTGCATATAGGGCAGAAGCAAAAGGAAATTTGCAGCTGAATCTCCCTTCTCACATCCTGCTGTTTTTGGTTGCTCCTCATTTTCTCAGCCCAAAGACCCTGCATGCCATAAACCCCAAATCTTTATAAACGATTCCCACATACAGGGAGTGTTTTATCTATAAGAAAGTGCCTTGTTTGTAAACAATATATAATATGTCTTTTTAAACATTTCTTTAAAAGCCCAGGTCTTCTAGCTCAGCATACCAAGGCAGCAGGCTTCCTTTTCCACAAGGATTGAATAAAAGACATTCTCCTCCACATCTCAGAATACACCTGAGGGTGGAATGCTGCAAGCAGCTGGGGTTTCAAGGGCAGAATTGGGAAATGGCAATGAAATGAAGGTCAACTACAAAGTGCTTCTCAATGTGGAGTTTTCCCTTAAACTCAAGGAACACTTCAAATTCATTCTTAAAAACTGAACAGTCTTAAAAAATTAAACAAAAATGAAACCTGGTTATGGTGGATCAGCCAATTTTGAAACCATCTAGTCAGTCATTAGACTCACATTTTTTCATTTTGTTCAGAAAGACCTTTCAGTGCATGGCTCTCTTCACAGAAGCTAATTCTTGGGTGTTAATTAAGGCTTCCCTCGACCTTCTGGTAGAGGAATCCTACTGAAAATGGGGGTGAGGTTAGTGGACAGAGCTCCTAGTGAGTCTGCTTCTGTGTCTGAGTGTTCACTGATGTTTACTGAAGCTAAGCAACTTATTTAGGTTTATTTGGAATATAAATTCATTAGCACTACTCTCCAGTTTCTCCTTTGCTGAAGTGACCATATGAGAGAAGCTTATTGAAAATTGTCTGGGTGAGAATTTGGAAGAGTTGAGCATGATTGATGTGCGGATTGAGTGGTGTCTGTATTTAGGATTTCCCTTTGTTTGAAGTTTCTGGTTCATCATTTACAACTCTTCATCCCTGAGGAATAGCTGGCTGCCCTACCTGGAAGAAAGTTTGAAGATGCCCGTCCAGTGGGATAAAACAAGTTAGGAGAGAAGCATTGTAGTGCCATGGTTAGACTCAACTTGGAGGGTGAGGACTCCAGGTTCCCAGGGCTGTCCTGGGGCTCTGAGACCCTAAGGAGCTTGTCACTAGATCTCAGGCTCCTTAGCTGGAGGATAAGTTTTATTATATAGTAACTACTTCAGAAGGTTGTTTTAATCACACAAATGGAAATTTGAAAAACATATTATGGAGGCAGGACTAAGCAAGTGCTATTGCCAAAATTATGGAGAGGGGAGAGTGAAGAAGTTAGATAGAGTAGAAAGGAAATTTTTTTTTAATGTTAAGACTTTCTTTGACCCATAGAGTAAAGCAATATTTCATACTTAAGCATTATTAAATTAGGCTAATCTACTAATTGCTGTTCATTTAGTAAATAAAATTTGATTCCCTCTACATGTCCAGTTGTGCTTTAAAGCAAGGAGAAAAATGTAAACCTTATTAAACATTTATTCTTCAAATAAAGTAGCCCAATGCCACACTATCTTGAACTTTGGCTGGAAAAGGTGCATGTACTTTGTAGTTCTCTTGTTTTTAGACATCTCAAAATAAATAATAAAAGGGATGGGGTGTAGCTCAGTGGTAGAATGCACCTGGGTTCAATCCCCAGTACTTTAAAAAAAATAGCCAGACATGGTGGTGCACGCTTGTAATCCCAGTACTTAGGAGACAGAGACCGGAGGATCTGGGTTCTCAGGCAGCCTCAGCTACTTAGGCCCTCCGCAACTTAGCGAGACCCTGTTTCAAAATAAATAATAAAAAATAGGGCTGAGGGTGTAGCTCGGAGGTAGAATGCCCCTGGATTCAATTCCCAGTACCGCAACAAAAAAAGGGGGGGGGGTGGAGAATGTAGGCAAGTAAGAATGAGTTAGAGGAAGCACAGAATTCAGACTTCAGTAACAGCAGTACAATCTACTTTGCTCTGTGCCAGCCCCATCCTAAATGTTATTTTCTGTAGTCCTCGTAGTAAACCTATGAGGAAAGTATTATTATTCTCATTTTACAGATGAGGTAACTGAAGCTTTAAAAGGTTAAGTAATTTGCTCAAGTGAGTATATGATGCTTCTCAAACTTCAGTATGTCTACAAATCACCTGGAGAACTTGTTAAAACGATTCTGATTCAGAAGGTCTGGTGCGGAGCCTGACGTTCTGCATTCCTAACCTGTCCCCGGTGGCACCTATGCACTGCAGATAGTGAGGATCTAGGGCAGCGCATTGAAGTCACCTGGGGAGCTTTAAACATAACCCCACCTGAGCCCGGCACAGTGGCACATGCCTGCAAATCCTAATACTTGGGAGGTGGAGACCGGGGGATCACAGGTTCAAGGCCAGCTCACGGGAACTTAGCAATACTCTGTTTCAAAATAAAAAATAAAAAGGGCTGTGGGTGTAGCTCAGAGATAGAGCATCCCTGGGTTCAACCCCCAGTACCACAAAAATGAATAAATAAATAGTGCCACCTGAGTCCCACCACCCTCTGAAACTGATTCGGTGTGTTGCCTGGCATCCCGTGTTTTTCAAGGTCTCCAGGAGATTATAATAACACAGCAAAATGAGAGCCACTGTGTTCAAGGAGATGGGGGGGTATCAGATATCAGTGGTTGTTCATATTTCTAAGGTAATCAGAGGAGGCATCAAGCACAAAGCAGTGGTGGGTTGTGAAGATAATTAGGTATTTAATTGAGGGGTCTAATTGAAGAGTAGGGTTTTACATTGCTTTGTTTATGAATTAATGTGCTTAGTTTGAGAGGGTACCTCTAAGAGAATTTTCTCTCAGTAATGTGTATTTATATGTGGGTTTTTATCTCTCTTTATAAGGAATAGGACAAGATTGATGTAATTATGTTTTGTATTAAACTTAATGTGCACAGGATCTTTTTTTAGGCAGTTAGGATTTCCACCCCTTTTGCAGTATTGTTTTATGTAGAAGAAAGTTGCAATGTTGTACAATTGGTAGTGGCTTAGTAATTATCCTTATACTTTGCACATATGTTTTCAATTTGAATAACCCTGAATCTAGCATGCTTGTGTTTAATATTTAATTAAAATTTGTTTTTTGTTTTTTTCCTGTCTGGCCCTTTAAAATGCACATGAAGAGAATCAGAGTAGCCTAATAAAATATGACTTTGTTATTAGAAGATAGCTGGAGAGCCGGGTGTGGTGGCATATGCCTGTAATCCCAGTAATTGGGAGGCTGAGACTGGAGGATCACAGGTTTGAGGACAGCCTCAACAACATAGCAAGACTCTTGGCAACCTAACAAGATCCTCTTTCCAAACAAAGAACAAAAAGGGATGGGGTTGTAGCTCGGAAGTAGAACGCCTGAGTTCAATCTCCAGTACCAAAATAAATGAATAAGTAAATGAATAAATAAATAAATAAGCAAGCTGGAGAAAAGCATAGTTTTCTTTCTCTATCAAAACTTTATTTTGTTATTTTTAATTTTTTATTGGTGCATTGTAATTATGCATCATAATGAGGTTCAGTGCAGTAGAAACATACATGCGCACAGGACTCGGTGTGTTCCCCTCTGGATACCACCCCACTCCTTCCCCCTCCCTCCCCTTCCCTGTAGATAATGTTGAAATTGGTATTGATAACTTCACATATGAACATAACATTATGTGAACTGCTTCCTTCAAGTCTCCCCTTTCACTTCACCACCTCCCTCCCCAAATCCCCTTCCACTATTCTACTATTATCTCCCTCATTTATCTGAAGTCCCTGTTTTGTTTTCTTTTGTGGTGCTGGGGATAGAACCCAGGGGCATTCCACCTCTGAGTTACACCCCCAGCCCTATTTTATTCTTAATTTTGAAACAGGGTCTTACTAAGTTGCTAAGTTACTAAGGCTGGCCTTGAACAGGCCATCCTCCTGTCTAGTCTAGTCTCCCAAATACACCCAGCTTAAAGTCCCTCTTGTTTCCCAATTTCTCTCTAACTTCCACTTACGATTGAAAACATATTACCCTTCACTTTCTGAGACTGGCTAATCTCCCTTAACATGATACTCTCTAGTTTCATCTATTTTCCTGCAAGTAACATAATTTTATTCTTTATGGTTGAGTAAAATTCCATTTTATGTATAGACCATACTTTCATAACCCATCCATCTTTTGACTGACACCTAGACTGGATCTATAGTTGGCTATTGCAAATTGTGCTGCTGTAAACATGGATACCTATGTATCACTATAATATTCTGACTTCAGTTCCTTTGGAAAGATACCCAAAGTGGTATACTGGGTCATATGATGGTTCTATTTCCAGGTTTTGAGGAACCTCCACACTGATATCCATAGTGGCTGTACTAATTTTCAGTCTTTCCAACAGTGTATAAGTGTTTCTGTTTCCCCATATCCTCACCAGCATTTATTATTGTTTGTATTCATTTTTTTTTTTTGCAGTACTGGGAATTGAACCTAGGGGCATTCTACCTCTGAGCTACACCCCCAGCCATATTTGTTGTTCTTTATTTTGAAAGAGGGTCTCACTAAGTTGCGGAGGGCCTCACTAAGTAGGTGAGGCTGGCCATGAACCTGTGATCCTCCAGTCTCAGCCTCTCAAGTACTGGGATTACAAGCATGCGCCACCACGCCCGGCTTATTTTTTTTATTTTGAAACAGGGTCTTATTAAGTTGCAGAGGGCCTCACTAAATTGCTGAGGCTGGCTGTGAATCTACAATTCTCCTGTCTCAGTTTCCCAAGTACTGGGAGTACAAGTGTGTACCACCATGCCTGGCTTATATATGGCTACTTTGCTGAATTTATCAGCTCTAGAAGTCTTCTCGTTGAGTTTATTAGGTCTTTTAAGTATAGGATCATGTCATCTGCAAATAAAGATAATTTTCACTTCTTTCCCTATTTGTATTCCTTTAATTTTCTTCTCTTATTGTTCTGTCTAGAATTTCAAGTATTATATTGAATAGGAGTGGTGATAGTGGGCATTCTTATCTTGTTCCTGATTTTAAAGGGAATTCTTTCAGCTTTTCTCCATTCAATATGATCTTAGCTTTGGGTTTATCATATTTTAAGTAAGCATAATTTTAACAAATTCAGGAATTTACTTTTGGATTCAGTTTATTTTGGGTAATATTTATTAAGTGGATTGGATCCACCAAATAAATTACTAAACCATCTGCACAGTATGCCAGTATCCACTGAGCACCTGCCACGTGCTGGACACTGGGGATATGACAGTGAACAGGATGGGTGAGGGCTTTTTCCTGCCCAACTCCACATCCTCTAGAATGACACAGACAATAAACAAACAGATGAATAGGTTGTTTTTAAAAATTCCAGAGAGGGTTAAGTACCTAGAAGGAAATAGCCAGGGATGTGACAGAAAAGAGGATTGGGGGAACGACTTGAGATAAGTGATCAGGGAAGGACTCTCTGAAGCAACATTTTACTGATATCTGAAGCATGAGAAGCCAGCCTTTCTAAGAATTTGTTAGATGGAGACCATTCGAAGACTCAAGATTCAGAGATCAGAAAGGAAGCCTTTCTGGGTGAAATAGGGTTGGGAAGGGCGAGCAGATAAGACGGGGGCTTTTGTACACCAATGAATGAGACGCTTGATAGGTCTTCATCAAAAATGTTAACACAGTTATGGTTAAGCTTTCATTATTTTCGTGCTTTTTTGCATTCATTGAATTTTTCTAATGAACATATATTACATCTGCAGTTAAAATTTTTATATGTTTTTAAATTTTTTATTTTATTTTTGTGGTACTGGGGATTGAACCCAGGGTCTCAGCATGCAAGGCAAGCACTCTACCACTGAGCTACACCCCCAGCCCTTCTTATATATTTTTAAAAAAATTAAATTTGATGTCCTTTGGCAAAAAATAGCCAACATTTTTGCAGCCTGGGAAAGAATTTCAGGTTATTTTGGCTTAAATAATTGTACCTTTGCTGTCTTTTTGTTTGTTTCTCTGAATGGATTCATTCCATCTCCATTTATTTTCTAGTGCTCAGCATATCTTTGATGCAAAATGAAAAGGTATATCTGCAAAATTGTTGGTTACTGGTTATTATTTTTAATAACTCCTCATGTTTCAGGTTTTGAGTGAGACTCTTTAGTGTTTCTGTGTAAAGACAGCAGGTAAGGCTGTGATGCCATTGTACTGTTTGTATCAAGGTTGACTAGTCACAAGAAATTAAAATCCAAATCTCAAAGCAGCTCTGTCTAAAAGGGTTCCCTAGGCTGGGCGTGGTGGTGCACGCTTGTAATCCCAGTACTTTGGGAGGCGGAGACTGGAGGATCTGGGTTCACGGCCAGCCTCAGCTCTCTCTTTCTCTCCCTGCCTCTCTCTCTCTCTCTCTCTCTCTCTCTCTCTCTCTCTCTCTCT
>PVJS01026360.1:0-27064 GCA_004027185.1 Glis glis | reverse complement strand
CTTAGTGAGGCCCTCTGCAACTTCGTGAGACCCGGTTTCAAAATAAAGTATAAAAAAATAGGGCCGGGGGTGTAGCGCGGAGGTAGAACGCCCCTGGGTTCAATCCCCGGCACCAAAAAAAAAAAAAAAAGGAATGAAGTAGTGATATGTGCTACTACATGGATAAACCTCAAAAGAATTATGCTTAGTAAAAGAAGTCAGTCATAAAAGCCCACATATTGTATGATTCCAATCATATGAAGAACAGGGAAATTTCTAGAGATCAAGAGTATATTAGTGTTTGTTTGAATCTAGAAGGGACTTAGAAGGGAAGAAGAAGAAATCTTTACATGGACAAAGAAGGTGACCAAACTGAGGGAGTTGGGAGGGGGGTGGAGGGAAACACACTATAGCACATGATGTACATACACAAACCTATAAGACTCAATCACTATCTGGAGCATGAAAGGGAGGGAAGGGGGAGGGAATAGGGTGGGATTGGAGGGAGGGCTAAATGTGCAATGTGTGCATGTATGATGTTGATACCTTGACATATATCAAAATGTATAATTACAATGCACCAATAAATGAACATAAAAAAAGAGTATATTAGTGTTTGTTTGAGTCTGGGAAGGATGGGAGGATAGGCATCGATAGCTGAAGGGCACAAGATTTCTTCTTGAAGTGATGAAAATGTTCTGAAATTGACTGTAGTGATGGTTGCACATATCTAGGAGTATGCAAAAAGCACTGAATTGAATTGTATGTACATTTTAAACGGGTGAATTGTATTACATGTGAATCACATCCCAATTGGGCTGCTAAAAATAAATTCTGTTATTATTTAAGCCAATTTCGAATTGAGTTATAGCTACTCGCAATTGAACGATTTCAAATACAAGGGCTATGAATAAAAAAACACGGGGGCTGTGAGAGTATGTATCATTTACCTGACCTAATTTGGTCATAGAGGATAATCAGAGTAGAAGCAAGGAACATAAGCCAGGAGTGATGGTGCATGCCTATGTTCCTAGTACTTGGGAGGCTGAGGCAGGAGGATCACAGGTTTGAAGCTAACCTCAGCAACTTAGTGAGACCTTCAACAACTTAGTGAGACCCTGTTTCAGATAGAAAAATAAAATAGGACTGGGGGTATAGCTCAGAGGTAGAGCACCCCTGGGTTCAATCCCCAATACCAAAAAAAGAAGGAGAAAAGGAAGAAAAGAAAGAAGGAACAGAACTCTTGGTGGGTGAAATGTATCAGAACCAACCTGGTTCAGCTCTTCTATGCAAGGCCCTAAAATCTACCAATCTCCATCTCCCTCCTCTGTCTGTAGAGGGTGTCACTGGCCCTCACCTGCAAGCAGCTCTAGGATCTAATACTACCAGAAAGGGGACAGGCATGCTCTTGGGCATCTTCAGCTGATCTTTCAGTACGTCTCACTTCCAGATTTGATGACTGAATAAATGCACTTTTCTCAGTAGGGTATCCCCTTCTCCCTTCCAAAGCCCCTTTCTCTCTCTCTATCTCCAGCCCTGCATGTCTGTGTTCCTAAAAATTTAAATTTTATTTTTCTGATAATATGTCCAGGATCCCAATTCCTACCTAGGTCTGGGCCTTGCCTTTCTCTTGCAACTACCCATTGTAAAAAGTGAATGGAAGAATGCATGTAAAGGTAAAAGTGTGTAATACCTGCCCTAGTAGTATGTGCCTGGTAAATGTTAGTTTCCCTCCTTCTCCTCCAACAAACATTCCACATGCAGGCTGACTTCCAAGTTTATCCCATCTTCTGGTTTGGTCCCGCTAATCCACCCATAGGACTTTTTCCTTTTGAACCTTTTTGAGGCAAGCTGCTTGTCAAATCACTCCTGGTTATAACCTTGCTCATTGGATCCCCAATGCTTCCATTCAAGTAGGCTAGTCAATTCCCCATGGGCCCCCCATCACCTACCCCAAAGCCAATAGCTAAAGCTAGTGATGCCCAATCAAATAACCAAACACATCAGCCAAACTGTAAGCCTGATCACATGTCCTGTGGGGACGAATTTCTATCCTGCTCACTTTGCACTTACAGGCATTAGCACAAAGACCAGCACGTGATAGATCCTTAGTAGATATTTGTTAAACAAATGAATGCTCCTCGTTGTACTGAAATCATTGTCTAAATAGCTATCCCATCTTATACACTGGAACCTGCCTTTGGGCAGTGCTCCTGTCTGATCATCTTTATAACTCCAGCCTCCAGCATGCAGCCTGCATTGGAGTATGACATTCAGTATACATTGGTTGAAGACTTTGCTTCTTCCATGAAGTCAGTAGTCCCTGCTAAATAAGATCTCAGTTCCCTCTGAACACTCACAGGTTCTCATATGAAACCTTCTTGACACGTGTACCCAATTCTGCCTTGCACTGTGATGATTTGCAAGATGGCCTTTTCCTCCCATGAGATTGTGAGTTCTTCTGAAGGTGGGGGTCCCATCGGATTCACTGTCTGGGATCCCACTGGTAACACAGTATATTAAGTCTACTAGAGCCAGGTATGGCGGTGCATGCCTGTAACCAGTACTTGGGAAGCTGAGCCAGGAGGATCACAAGTTCGAGGCCAGCCTCAGCAATTTAACAAGACTTAGCAACTAACAAGACCCTGTTTCAAAACAAAAAATAAAAAGGCTGGGGGTGTAGCTCAGAGGTAGAATGTTCCTGGGTTCAATCCCCAGAACCAGAACAAAACAAAGCAACAACAACAACAACAACAAAACCATAATAGATGCTTTGTAAACATAGTCTTTAAGTAGTAGGTGAATGATTGAATGAATATGAGAGTGAGAATAACTCAGCTGAGGGCTGAACACTCACATACCTGGTCACTTCCCAGGGCCCCCAATCTCCCTTCCACCTCGCTGCTTTTAATCCTGAAAGAGCAGCGGAAGCCTTTTGCCTTCCAAGTTGATAAGGGTACAATCGTGGTGAGGATCAGCCTCCTTCTCTGCCCCACCCTCTCCGCCTTGATGCTTCTCCAACTGGCTTGAATCATTTAATCTGCAGTTAATTCAGAGGCATCCAAGCCAGGCTCCGATATATCGGATGATCAAGATAAACGGCTGGAGTATTTTTATGAGTAAAATCACTTCAGATTTCAGTACATAAATCATTTGTTGTGAAATCGCTCATTGTCTTTAGGCAAAGCTATAACGTGCGGGAAAATTCTATCTATTTATGAACCCAAAGTCAGGGGATTAGGAACAGTTTGAAGGGAAGAGACTACAATATAAAAATAAGATTTATCGCTTAATATTCTTCTTACATATATCCCTCCACCCCTCTTTCTTACTTACTTTTCAGCATGGAATAGGAATTCAATTTCATGTTTGTTCCACAGAATCGTAGGGGGGAAGCAGATCTTAAGAGGCAGATTTCAGACAATTCATCCAAACCCTTCCAGATCTCAGGTTGAAATTCAATTCCTCAGAGAAGCCTTCCCAATGACATAGACTAAACCACATCCCTTCCTTTTGTTGCTCTGAGTTCACATTGGTATTATGGTATTACTTTTATTTCTCTTATCATAGTTTTCTGTTTCTTTTTTCTTTTCTTTCTTTTTTTTTTTTTGGTACTGGGGATTGGACCCAGGGGTGTTCTACCTCTAAGCTAGACCCCCAGTCCCATTTTTATTTTTTATTTTGAAATAGGGTCTCATGAAGTTGCTGAGATTGTCCTACAACCTGTAATCTTCCTGTCTCGGCCTCCCAAGTACTGGGATTATAGGCATGTGCCAGGGCACCCAGTCTTATCATAGTTTTAATTGTCCGTGTATTTTTTGTATGTATGCTTAGTATATATCTCCCTCAGTAGATGGTACATCCTTTTTGTAGGGATCATGACTATATTTGTCTTTCGCTTTATCTTCAACACCTAACACAGTGCCTGGCATAAAGCAGAGTTGAGCAAACATCCATTTTAAACAAATACATGATGAGAAATTCCCCAGCTTCTTTTCAGAGTTGATCCAGAAAGCCCATCACTGGAAAATAAGCACTATTTACTTCTCTCAAGTGTTTTAAATTTTATTAACTAGACATAAAATGTTTATTTTTGTAAAATAAACATGTTTACTCCATGCAAATTATTATACATGTTATCATGTATAATACTCTTGACAATGCCAAAATGTGGCAAAATAGGTATTATCCCCATCTTAGTAGTGAGGAACAATTTGTAGCTTGGAAGATTCAATGACTTTTTCTAAGGCACGTCAGCCACTATGGCAGAGATGTGATTAAAGCTCACATTTTTCTTGATGTTGTTCTTCTGGGGATTGAAATCAGGGATGTTCTACCTCTGAGCTATACCTCCAGCCCTTTTAAGTCTTTTATTTTGAAATGAAGTCTCACTAAGTTGCTGAGGGTCTCACTAAGTTGCTGGGGCTGGCCTCTAACCTGTGATCCTCCTGTATCAGCCTCCCAAGTACTGGGCTTAAAGGCATGTGCCACCATGCCCAGCTAAAGCTCACATATTTTTAACTCCAGCTTCAGCTTCCTGCCATTATGCTCTGTGCTCTCCCTCCTGAAAACCCAGGGATACGGGAGGAATTTATTTCCTACTGGAAACTTTTTTTTCTGTTTTCTGGTTTCCCAGCACTAGAAAGAACAAAAGAAGTACAAACAACAGCAGACTGAACACAGGATTACGCTTTTCTTCTCTCTTTAAAACTTGCAGAAAATTAGCAGACATGATTTTAGACATGACCAATGATTTTTTTAGACTGTAGTAGCATCCAAATGCAAGGAGTTTCTCAGACAACCTTGCAGAAAGTCGCCCCTGGGCCAGGTCCTACTCTATGTGACATTCATCTTTTAGTTCCAAGGATCCAAAAGGCAAGGTGTCACTTCCAAAAAGTTCTAACAAAAGGACATGGGCTCAGAAGCACACACACACAGGCATATACACACCACACACACATTTGAACTAAGACATATACCCACCACTGCTCATAAATGTATTCATGTATATGCATTCACAAACAAACAATATCATCCTCCTTCCCCATTGCAGCAAGCATCGGATGAATACATTAGTTCATGCATGCCTATACACAAATGCATCCTCACAGACACTCAATAATACCCCATGTCAATATACCACTTTACAACGTACAAGTCATTTCATGTTCACTTTCCCACTCTACTTCCATAATAACCCATGTATCACTTGATTTTAAAAAATGCCGAGCCACTAACTTGATAGGAATCCTTAACCTGAGTCTCCTTAGATGGGTGTCAGAGGCTCTCTGACCTACCCTGAAGGGTATATGTACTTTTTTCCTCAATGTTAGTGTTTCTGGTTTTCATGCTTATGCCTCTTCCTCCAACAAAACATTTTGGACCACCAACTGGTGGGGAGAACCTCATTGATCTGAAACTAAAGACAACAACATGTATGAAGTGTCTTTTCCTCCAGTTCCTCACTCAATCCACACACCTACAGCCTTGCAAAATTAACCTTACAACTACAGCTTCTTGACAGGTGATGACACTGGGCACAGACACCTCTAAGCTCATGTCCACTAATACCCACTTACCTGCCATTCTCCTGATATGAGAAAGTGAAGAGAAACTAATATCTGAATCCATCGCCCTTGATAGAGAATTTCACATGTCTTCTCCCCCTGCCTGGGCCAAGAGGTCACATGCTGGTTTTTCATATGAAACTAACTCAGGCAACTGAAAAGTAACTGTTTTATTAAGAAGTTTAGTTTCTTACTACCCATCAAGTCAATGGAATACATGGAACAAGAAGAGGATAAAGATTCCCTCTGAGAACCTGAGAATGTTTAGTCCATCTTTTCTTTTCTTCTTCTTTTTTTTTTTAATCTGTCTGGTCCATCTTTAACAGCTCTGTAAGCAGATGTCCAAAGAAGCCAGCCATTTTCTCTGCCCCTTGCTTAGGATGCTCTGTGCCCATATGGCTATATGGTTTACTCCCTGCACTCAAATCTCTGTTCAAATATGTTATTGTAATTCACACCTTCTCTGACTACACAGTAAAATGTCACTCATCCCCACAAAACTCTAGCACTTGTTTTATTTTCATTTTTAGTACATATCACCCTCCCATGTATTACATACTTCTTTGGTTGTGTATTTAGTTGTTGCAGTCAGCATTCTCACTGCTGTGACCCCAAAAACCTGATGACAACAACTTAGAGGAAGAAGATTTATTTGTTTACAGTTCTGGAGATTTCAGGGGTTCAGTCCATGTTAGGCTGGGTCTGCAGAGCTCTAGGCATGGTGTAGGGAGCAGAGAGAGAAGAGCTCAAGGGCTCCACTCACATCACAGAGGGCAGAAGCCAGAAAGAGAGAGAGAAAGAGAGAGAGAGAGAGAGAGAGAGGGAGAGAGAGAGAGAAGAACCATATATAATCCCCAAGACCACACTCCCACAGACCCCTCCTTGGCAACCAAGCCATGCCTCCAACATGGATGCCTTGTCTCTGTGAGATCTAGAAGAATTTTCTAAATCCAAACCATGACATTAGTGAGTGTCTCCCTGGGCCAGAATGTAACCTCCACAAGGTGGAGGTATTATTCATTTAACTTGCTGTTACAGTTAGATATAGAATGTCCCCTAAAGAGCTCATTCATTACTACTTAGGGTTGATATAGTTAAGTTGTGAGAGTTATAATTTCAGCAGTGGATAAATACATTGGATTTATCTGGGTGGTGGCCTTAGCTGGGTCTACAGCCTTGGGGACTATATATGGTTCCTCCTCCCCCTGATATCTCTCTCTCTCTCTCTCTCTCTCTCTCTCTCTCTCTCTCTCTTCCTCTCTCTCTTTCTCCATGATGTGAGAGTGAAGCCTTTTGCTCTCCTTCCACTTCCCACCGCCATGCCCTGAGATCCGCATTCCCCAGCCTCACACGGACTGAACTCAAAATCTCCAAACCATGAGCAAATAAATTTTCCTTCCTTTAAGTTGTATGGTCAAGTCTTTTAGATCATAGTTGTGAAAATGATGACTAATACACTCGCTGTTCCAAAACCTACACAAGACACTTGGTAAATATTTGTTTCATGAATGGAGTCTTATTACAAAAACAGTAGAAATATCAGTAGCCTCTTCAGACAAAGTAAGTAACTCAACCACAGTCACCCAGCCATTAAAATGGTTCAAGTTTAAGTCATCTTCTAAGCTCTGCTCTTCTAATACATCATCACTCTTACCCAAATGTAAGTTTCATAAAATTTGTCTTTGGTTCACCAACCACAGGCATGAATGAGAACTTTCCCAGAAATAGGAAAGGGAAATCTCTCCACAGTCCAAGTTTCTTAAACAATAAGGAAATTCACTGCCTTCTGTAACTGGAAAGTATGGAGATAGAATGAACATCAGAGTTGGCTTGGTTCAGCAAGGCCATGACAGACCTGAACCATTCTGTACTTTTCTATCCTCCATTCTATAATATTGGCTTTATCCTAAAGCTATGTATTATCTGGATCCAGTCAGAAGAACATAAATCAGATCCTCTATGCTTTTTGTTGTTGTTTGGGGGGGTTATGTTTTGTTTGTTTTTGTTTTGTGGTACTGAGGATTAAACCCAGGACATTCTACCTCCAAGCTACACCCCCAGCCATGTTGTTTTTTCTATTTTTCAAACAGGGTCTTGCTAGGCTGCTGAGAGTCTTGCTAAGTTGCCGAGGCTGGTCTTCAACCTGCAGTCCTCCAGTCTCAGCCTCCCAAGTGCTAGGATTACAGGTGTGCACCACCACACCTGGCTTTCCTCTATGTTCTTAACTGAATTTTTTGAGACAATTATTGATTCACATGCAGCTATAAGACAGAGAGATTCCTTGTACCTTTGCCCATTTTCCCACCAATGATAACATTTTCTGACTATAGTGTAACATCACAACCAGGATATGAACATTTATACAAAATGCTGATCTTACTCTGATCCTCCATTTAACTTGTACTAGAGAGTGTTTGTATACATTTGTGTGCTGAGCTCTGTCAATATAATTTTTTATTTTATTGCCTGTATAAGGCAACGTATCCATTAGCTCTACAAGACACAACACTTCCAAGACCTCAAGGATCCCTTATGTTTCCCTTTTACCACCACACCCACTATACCCTACTCTACCATCTCTAATCCCTGGCAACCACAAATATGTTCTCAATTTGTAAAATTTTGTGCTTTCAATAATATTATTGAAATGTAATTACAGTTCTGATAGGCTTTCTTCACTAATCATAATTCCTAGAGATTCATCCAAATTGTTGCATATATTAGTAAGTTTATTCCTTTTTCTTGTTGAATAAAATTCCATAATATGGATGTACCAATATTTGTTTAACCATTTACTTGTTGAAGGACCTCTGGGCTGTTTCTAGTTTTGAGTGTTTATGAGTAAAACTGCTGTGGACATTGGTGTACAGGTTTGTGTCAACCTAAGTTTTCATTTCTCTGGGATGAATGCCTATGAGTGCATGCGCTGGCTTATGCATGCAAGTGACTCAGTTTCTCTGCATTCTTGCCAGAATTTTGTGTTGTCATTATTTTTTATTTTATCTGTTCTGATAGGTGTGTAGTGACATTTCATTTAATTTTTTTTTTTTTGGCGGTACCGGGGATTGAACCCAGGGGCGTTCTACCTCCGTGCTACACCCCCCGGCCCTATTTTTTTATACTTTATTTTGAAACCAGGTCTCATGAAGTTGCAGAGGGCCTCACTAAGTAGAGAGAGAGAGAGAGAGAAAGAGACAGGGAGAGAGAGAGAGAGAGAGAGAGAGAGCGAGCGAGCTGAGGTTGGCCACAAACCCGGATCCTCCGGTCTCCGTCTCCCAAAGTACTGGGATTACAAGCGTGCGCCACCATGCCCGGCTCTCATTTGATTTTAACTTGTGTTTAGCTTATGGATAATCATATTAAACAACCTTTTTCATTTATTTACTTGACATTTCTATATCCTCCTCAACAAGATGTCTTTTCCTATCATTTACTCACTTTGCTAATTGGATTATTTTATTTTTTTGCTGTTGAGTTTTGAGAATTAAAATAATATATAATGCATACTATATGCCATAACATATAAGATGTACATAGTCTGGATACAAGGTCTTTGTTAGATATTTGATTTACAAATATTTGTTCCTAGCCCACAGTTTATCTTTTGATACTCTCAACAGAAGCTTTTACAGAGCACATGTTTTTAATTTTGATGAGATCCAATATATCATTCTTTTTTTTTCTTTTTACAAATTGTGCTTTTGGTGTTGAGTCTGAGAAGTCTTTTCCTAATCCTAAATCCTTAACACGTTCTCCTATGTTTTTCTAAAAGTTTTATTATTTTATATTTGTCTATGATCCATCTTGAGGTAGTTTTTGTATGCTATGAGAGGGTGTGTCTGTCTGTGTGTGTGTGTGTGTGTGCTGTTTGGTGTTATGGATTGGATATGGAATGTCTCCAGAAAAGCTCATGTGTTGGCAATGCAGAAATGTTTAGAGGTGAAATAACTGAATCAGGGCTCTAGCCTCATCATCAGATAAATGCACTGATGGATTAATAATTTGAGTGGATTTACTGTGTGTTAACTATAGGCAGGGTGTGGCTGGAGGAGGTGGGTCACTGGTGGTGTGGCCTGAGGACTATATCTATTCCTGGCTGTATCCTGTCCCTCTCTGCTTCTGGCTGCCTGGAGTAACTGTCCTCCACCTTACTTTGCCACCATGATGTTTCTGCCTTGAAGTCAGCCAGCCCTGGACTGAACCTCTGAAACCATAAGCCAAATAAACCTTTCCTCCTCTAAGTTGTTCCCATCAGGTATTTTGGTCACAGCCATGTAAAAGCTAACTAATATATTTGGATTCATTTGCTTGTTTGTTTTGTATATGTGCATGCATGTTCTGCCTATCATGTCCAATTGCTCCAGCACAAATTACTGAAAATGTTATTCGGCCATTAAATTAATTGTGTACCTTAGTCAAAAACCCCCTTATGGAGCTTAGCATATGGCAAGGAAAACAGAGAAAGAGAGATTGAACAGTTATTACACAACAATGATAGATGTCACAACAGTTAGTTGAATGGTGTAATTAGCATGTCCAACACAGTGTTAGGCCATACACTAGAGGTTTGAAGGACTTCCCCAATGACTTGACCTCTAAATTCAGTTGCAATTATCTAGACTTGGATGTAGAAAAAGGAAAGATGCTCCTAGGCATAGGGACCAATATATGTGAGATCCAAAAGTGTACATTACTCTGGGCATTGAGGAATAGAAAGGCCACTGAGGCTAAGGGAAAAGAACGAGGATCAGGGGACATGGGGGATGAATAGTTGGAGAGTCAGGCAGGGTCCCCCTTAGATCCAGGGGAAGTGGAAATTTACTCTTTACCAAGCATTGGACATAATCTCCTGCCTCCTTGCTTTCCTTCATACAATCCCTCATCCTTGGTTGCCAACCATGTCACCCCCATTTCTAGTATATACAGTCTTTACTTCCAATTCCAAAATCACTGCTAAGACATCCAAAAAACCTGATCTATTCATAGAAATAACCAAGGGCCCTCCTCCATCCTCTCTGCATCATTGCCACAAGCAGACACACATCCTCAGTCCCCCTCTGCATGATACACATATTGGGCTCACTGAGGCTGGGGCTGTGACATCCTCATCTTCACCTCCTTACTCTCCAGCTTACGCTTGCTTCTCCCTCTGATATACACCCACTTTGGCTATCTTTTACAATGCCACACACCTAACAGAGCTAATAAATGTCTGTTGGATTAATGAAGTAATGGGATAGAGAAAAATATTACCTGAGCAACACGGGCTTCCTGGAGAAAAGAACATGATCTCAGCTCAGCCCACAGGCTCTGGCCCTGGGATGTTGTCACCCAGCCATAGTCCTTGTGACTGGACCACTTGTCCTTTCTTGAAGGAGGATCTGAGCAGCAGCAGTGGTCATGGCCAGCACTGGACATTCATTGGCCAG
Organism: Glis glis; assembly: GCA_004027185.1. Lineage (NCBI taxonomy): Eukaryota > Metazoa > Chordata > Mammalia > Rodentia > Gliridae > Glis > Glis glis. The sequence goes on along the minus strand of PVJS01026360.1, from coordinate 16,089 downwards.
TGCTGTCTGTGACTTTGTGGACATCAGTTAGCTGTCTAGCAGGGCATACCTGTGTCACTGCAGCCTCCCAGGGGATTTCATTATTTTCACAGGCTTTTCCCAGCCCAGGCCCCCAGTGAGTGAGAGCCTCGGCTGGCTGTCACAGGACTTCACCTCATTATCAGTTGCTTTCCAGTGCTTCCCAACAGAGGCAGCTGTTGGCACCCTGTGGACAGCCACGTCTGGAGACAGCTGCCTTGTTCTGCATCTTGTCAGGGGACAACCCCACCCTGACACCACCAGTCCAGGGGGTCAGACTACTGTTGTGGGCATTTTAGCTTCTGTCACCGCTGAAGATCATTTCAAGTGCTATGAGAGAGACCAGTGCAACCAGCCACCAGGGCTGGCTTCTCCCACATCAGATACCTCCCGTTAGCATATACAAGCATTCTATTTTTTAATGTATTCAATTTTTAATGCACATTTCCTTTTTTCATAGTGAGGATTGAACCCAAGGGCATTCTACCTCCAAGCTATACCCCCAGCCCCTTTTGTTTTTTATATTTTGAAATAGGAACTCGCTAAATTGCTGAGGGTCTTGCTAAATTGCTGAGGCTGGCCTCAAACCTGTGATCCTCCTGTCTCAGCTTCCCAAGTATTGGGATTACAGGCCACTTCACCATGCCGGGCTTAATGCACATTTTCAAGACATAAATATATATGCTTGAAGGGGTTCAGAGTTGGAATGTGGGTAAAAGTTGGCATTTGTAAGTCAGAAGATTTGTATCTGAGCTCTGATACTCAGACTAGTCTTGTGACCACAGAGAAGTCACTCCCCATTCTTTGGCTTTCAGCCCTGTTTATAAAAAGAGGAAGAAATCTATGATTCCTACTCCTTGTCTTTGGTTGCCAACCATGTCACCCCTACTTCTAGTATATACAGTCTTTATTATACCTCTAGTATTCCTGGATTCTCCACTGCAGAATCAAGAAAAAGTACTTACTTCTGGGTCAGGAACTGTGTTGGGCCTGTACACATACTTATCTATTTCACCCTTGCATCTTTGTAAGGTGGTTTTCAACATTCCCAATGCCTTCTATGTTTCCACCAAGGAAACTGCAAGGTGGTCATGGTGGATGTGTGTGATTTTTCTGAAGTTTTATAGCTATAAAAGTCAGCACTGAAATTAAATCAGGTGGTCTGATTCTTGCAACATCTCTCCTGATCTCAAAATTGCATTTACATTCATATAAAAAACCCCAGCCCTAGCCAGAGTCCATGGGGTGTAGGGTGTCTGTCATTAACAGAAGAGGAAACGGGGGAGGCTCAAGCTACAGAATGAGGGATTGCAATTAGAATGGAAAGAGTGGCCTGGATGTATGTAGGCACCAGAATAGAAACAAGGACATTTTCCTGTTTAAATATCCATTTCCCATAAACCCAGAAGTATTGGTAATGGCCCAGACTGGACACTGGGGCATGGATTAAAAAACCCAGAAGCCTCTTTCGTGTTTGAGGAAAAGGATAAATGTTCAGGTATAAGTATTAGCTGAGTAAGAAGCAGAACTCTTCATAACAGACTTTATCTTCTTAAAGATTTTCTTGATAAACTAAAAAAGCCAAATCCCTTCAGTTTAGAGAGTATTTTTATTGGAGAAACTGTTTCATAACTATGTGTCATATAATTTGCATAAAAGCTATTTCTATTAGATAGAAACATTATTGACCACATTATGTATTTGAAAAAAAACAAAACAAAACAAAAAAACCCAAGGCCAAGCAAGGAAAGATGAAATGAGACACATGGGTTCCTAATGTCCACATCCATACCTCCACACTCCACTGGGGTCACAGAGGCTGCTGGGTGCCTCTCCAATAATCTATCTCCTTCTTTGTTTTTCTTAGTAGAAGACCCTAATTTTATTTGAAGAAGCAACACATTAAGCAAAAATATCATATCCCTAAGGATCCCTCTCAATGAGGGTTGATTATGCAACCATGTTCTGGACAAACAGTAAGTAGAACATGGTGGAACAATTCCAGGAAGACCTTCTAAAGGAAACTGAATCAACAAAGGACCATAGGGTCCTTCTCCCTTTCTTCCTTCCTGACCCTGGACCATGAAAAGCTGAAGATCCACCTTGATTAATCTGACCTTGATTACAAAAGCTATCCACGAGATGAAAAAGCCAAAATATAATGGGAGGCTGAGCACCAATCCTTCCAAGGCTGCCACACCAAGCCTGGTGTTCTCTCCTCTGTAATTCTTGTATACCAGGAAAAAATAAGTGATTTTTGAAGAGCCACTGTTACTTGCTGGCCCTCTTTTCTATGCAGTTAAACCTAATCCTAATGGTTTCATCCAGATGGCTTGATTTGAGAAGCGATGTGGAAAAAAGACACTACTTGCTGAGAGACCTGGTCCTTTCACTTGGTCCACATGATCACAAGAAGAAGGAAAGAAAAGAGGATGTCACATTCTCCATCAGATTTAGAATGCCATCAGTTGCGTGACACACTATAATTTTATGCATCACCCACGAAGAAAAAAATGTTGCCAATTAAACTATGACATGCCATTGATTGTAAGATGCAAATCAATTTCAAAAATGTTAAAATATGAGGGGGAAAAGCAAACTGTAAAATATGGTCTCGTGGGGATTTAGCAAAGTGCAGAGCTTAGATTTAAAGTTCATCACATCTACCCCTCCTCCTCCTCCCCATCTGAACCAGAAGAACACTGAATCCCAGACAGGAACAATGATTCGTTCAAGTTCAGTGATAAAGCCAAGATGAGAACCTTGACTGCAAATGAAAGCTCTTTAATAGGTCCTGATAGATACTAAATTTTCACTTGTGTTACCTTGACCACTAGTGACATGTTTATTTAATCAACCACCTGTTCCTGTTTTTCCTTCTAAAATATGCAGTACTGAATACACAGAGACTGGAGCCCTTACCCTCAGCTGACACAGGAGATTATGGAGGCAGATTTCATAGCAAATTTACACTCAAAAGATACAGGGCTCACACCTTCAGCAGCAGCTCTGAAGGAGATGGAGAAGAACAGGCAGCCACCAAGAATTGCAGGTGGGAGCCTTCTGGGACACAAGACATTGAAATGGCACAGCACTGACTGATGGCTGGGACCCAAATCTCTTCTCTCTTTCCTACACAGAGAGGAGACTCTTTAGTGAATCTCTTCTCCCTCTCCTACACAGAGAGGAGACTCTATAGTGAATGGTGCCCATGATGGGGGGTGTCAAGAACCTAGACTCCCAGTTTATCAGAAATGGAAGAGGCCTGGGAAATCATGCATTGATCCAGCCCATAGTACAGAGAGAAACGGCTCTCATCTTTCATAATCTGACTCAGGTTTTAGAAGGACCACGCTGGTGATGGTACAGTCGAATCTGGAAGCAAGGAATGTGGTAAGAAAGCTCCTCAACCATCCAGGCACAGGGAGCAGAGTCCTGGGGGAAGGCAAAGAAGGTGGAGTAAGAAAGACGATCCAAGCAAACAAAAATAAAACTTCTAAAACACAGGCTTCTGAAGTCATTTCCCCATCCTTGGTACCATTTTTTCCTCTGCTCCCAAATATACCCTGTGCCCTCACTCTCAGCATCCCTTACTGAGGTTTATCCTTTTATTTTAGACTATGTATGAATAAGGTATCAATGACTAGAAATCATGTAGGTTGCCCATGACAGCCATGTTCATGCAGGAAATCCAAGACATGAGTCAAATGGTGCCATTACAATGGCAGAATTTCAAACATTGGCCTGAGGATGAAGAAATCTGGGTCACTGGGCCCCCCTGTTGCTATCACATCCTCAGCTGGCTTTCCTGCTCTAAGGATGCTCCAGGAACAATAAGCATGGCTTCCCAATTTTCTTTTTTAGCAATATATGTCTGTGTGAATGTGTGTGTAAGAAGATTCAAATTAGTGAAACTTTTATGTGATAAAGCAATGTGGATAAATGTGTAGAAATACTTTTCAAAAATATACAAAAGGATGGATCGGACTCAGGCTGCAAGAGCAGAACCGGGCATGGTAGGGGTGCTGTTTTAATGAATACATGAGAATAGTTTATTATTAGTAGAAGATTTTAAAATGGGTTTTTCTGTGGTGTTCAAACCAAACCAGATGGGTTTGTGAAAATGCTTTAAGAACTGTGAAGCACTATGGGCATGATTACTTCAACATAACATGCTTCTTGGGAATGGACTTGTTCTTACAGTGCCCTGATAGTACTGCAATCAAGTCTACCCCACAGTCAGACCTAGAATTAGTTTTATTTTACAGTACCCCCCAAGGAAAGTAGCCTCAAAAAATAGCCAAAGTTGGGTGCAGTGGCCCATGCCAGTTATACCAGTACTTGGGAGGCTGAGACAGGAGGATCACGGGTTAGAGGCCAGTGCACAGTAACTTAGGGAGATCCTGTTTCAAAATAAAAAGGGCTGGGATATAGCTCAGAGATAGAATGCTCCTGGGCTCAATCTCCATTACCTCGTACATGCACACACACACACACACACACACACACACACACACACACACTTGGCCAAACATACACACACACACATGCACACACACACACACACACACACACTTGGCCAAGCCAGGGCAGTATCCTTCCCAAAACTGTACATCTATCTTTCAATATGGGGGTGCCTAATGGGCAGAACACTAGGTTCCAAAACTCTAAAATTCTTCCTTGTGATTGATTCCGAAGAAAGGAATACAGAATCGATTTCATCAAGCACTTTCTATGGTCCAATGAAACTTTTAAGCATCATCTCATGTAATCCCCAGAATGGATGTAGGAAGTAAGGTACTATTGTTATCCTCACTACACTGAAAGAAAGCTGAGGTTCAGAGAGATTAGAAACCTGCCCATGACCACACAGCAAAGAGATGGATGGTAGAACCAGATCCCCCATCCAGGTCTAGTAAACACCAACGGTATGGCTAGCTTTTCTCAGCCCAAGCGTTTCTATCCCATAGTCATGAATCTCCATTTGGTTGGTGTAGAATAATAGTGCCTCATAGCTCCTGGAGGGAGAAGAGGACCTGAGGGAACCTTCGATCTGGATGGATATTGCCTTGCCAGATATTCATTTATGGAGTAAGCAAACCGGCTCCTTCTCTGTAAACCTGCATTCCACCAAATGAATATATAATGAAACCTTCCGAACATTGAGACATTATTTTCCCTGCAAATCCTGGACCATTTAGAAGGAGATCAGACCTTGCTTCCCTTGGCAGGGGAGCTGTGCTAGTGATTCATGCCAAAGCATGAAAGGACAGAAACAGTCGCTGGGGAAAAGATGCAAGAGCCCAGAGGAGAAGGCAAGGTCAGGGGTGAGAGGGGAGGCAGGGGAGGGTGGAGGAGGGACAGAGAAGGAGGAAGGAGGAGGCTGCTGCTGGGAGTGCCCAGTGGAAGATGCTGAAGAAATAGATGCCACGTCAGATCTCAATACAGCCACTGATCCTAAGCGTCTAGAAAAGGAACTGAAGTTAGCACTTCTGTCTGGTCAGAAAGGCAGCTGGAAGATGGAGATAAAAGAAGGGCCACTCGTGCCCCTCCCCACCTCCAATCACAGCAACTCTGAATGCCTCTGCATGCCGAGGAGAGAAAGGGTGCTGTGCCCAAAGACAGGGGTGGGCCGGAAGGAGGGAACAGCCTGAAAGCCGATCAAAACCACTTTCAAGTTAAGATTAAACTCCACCGATTGCAGGAGGCCAATTTAATGGGAAACATTCCCTGTCCTCCCTGTCGTCTCCCTTGGCTTCCCCTGGGAAGGGGCTAGGTTGTGATGTTGCTCATCAGAGAAACCCCTGGGTACCAGATCTTATCCAAATGAGCAGCTGCGAAAGGCTAAAAAAGATAGAACTGGGAGAAAAATAGTTTACAAAGTGTTGAAAGAGGGAGAAGGGTGGGGAAAAGGAATTTTAATTATCTTGCATCCATCCCCTGGATGGGCAGGACATCAGGGGCATTTAAAGGTCATTAGCTCTGAAAATGAAGCTCATGGAGGGATAGCCCACTGGCCAGAGAAACAGGACCCCTGGGTTCCGGGTCCAGTTCGGCAGCTTCACATTTTGGGGGGAAGGGTGTCCCTGGGAATCAAATCTAAGGCCTCATGCACACTAGGCCAGCACTCTACCACTGAGCTAGACCTCCAGCCCAAGCTGCTTTACTTTTCCTGGACTCAGTTTCCCCATATGGAACATGGAAAGGACAGGGCACTATTGAGACTGCTATACTGAGCCAGTATGTACAGTGATTACATCTATGGAGTGTGTCCAAATTCCTCCTCTCTTACCCATAATCTGTGTGATTCTGACAAGTGCGTTCACCTCTCTGAGCCTCCGTTTCCTCTCTGTGAAATGACAGAAATGGCCATTTCTATCTGTCAGGGTTATGGTGAAATTTAATCGAGTTTGTCCATGTGAAGTGCATAAAACACTGTGTTATCCACAACAACCATGCCATCTAAGTTACTGTTCTCATTATTAGAGTTTCAGAATGGTCCTAAAAAAGATGGTGCGTGTGACCCTCAAGGTATGGATTTGAGACCTGGCTTTGCAAGTCACTTAGCTTATGTCTGAGGCTCCGCTTTCCACTCCAAAATAAGGAGCTTGTGGCTCGCTAATGAGGCGTGGGACCGCCAAGTCCTCCATGAAGGTCGGTGCCATTGGTCACCGCTCATCAATGGGCATGGAGAGTTGTTTTCAGAGAGTATCAAGTTTCAGTTATGCAAGATGAATGAGCTATAAAGATCGGCTGTATTTTTTGTGCCTGTAGCTAACAATAGTGTATTGTGCATTAAAAAATTTAAGAGGTTAAGATATCATGTGGATTGTTTTTTACCACAAAGACAAACAAACAAGAAGGGTACACAAGGAACTTTGGGAAGTGATGGATATGTCTACATCCCTGGTCATGGTGAGAGTTCCATGTGCTGGCAGGTGTTTAAACTTATCAAATTGTATACATTAAACACATGCAGTTATGTGTAGTAATTATAGTTTGGTAAAAGATGCTTTTGAAAAGAAAATTGCATTGTGCAAAGACAAGTTTATATTATTAATAAGTTGTATTTTACAGGTTCATTTTTTTTAAAAAAGTGTTTAAAAGTCCCATACCTTTTCAGTAAGCATAAATTGAATTTTGTTTAGTACTCAGGACTCTGTAACTATGTTTTGATAAATAAAATTCCTGCTAGCCCTACAGGACATTTCATAGTCTTGACTCTAGAATGATATTGTGAACCTTTCAGAGGTGTGTGTACGCACACACCTAGCTGACAAGACCCAGCATGTGGCCGAGTGTTAAGACTACAGTGTTCCAGGAGCAAGAACAACTCCATGTCTCCAGAGGGACAGACATGATATTGGAGGCAGAGGCAAGTGTGGCCAATTGATGTCCTGCAGGACATCTGCAAGAGGGGCCTCCAACCCACCCCGGAAGTCCCAGAGCCATTAATAGTCACAGGCAGCAGACATCTTCTGCCTTTAAAACTCTGGTGGCCAGGAGGCAAGATGCTTGACTGCAGAGAGAGGCCCATTCAAAGCCATTGCAGCCCCAAAGAGGGTCAATCAGCCACCAACCTTTTCTTCAAATCTACAGAATTCTGTGACTAATTCCATGTTAAGAACAAAGCTCATCGCTTCCATTTGATTTTGCCTCTTGCTGAAGGAGCTAGTATATACAAAAAGGACAAGGAGTGGGGAGTTCACATTGCGAGTCCACCTTGGACACTCACTATGCCATCTTTATAGTCCTTTCCCTTCTCTGGGTGCTCTGGTCTGAATGTCTAGCATCCTCTCAAAAGTCAGATGTTGGGTCCTAGCCCCACAGTGATGGATGGTATCAGGAGGTGGAACATTTGGGAGGTGACTACTTTATGAAGGAGGGTGCTCATGATGGGATTATTATTCCTATAAAGAGAATTGTTTTTACCTTTTCCAGCATGGGAGGACACAACTACAAAGAACGATCTATGAACCAGAAAGTGGGTTCATACCAGACACCAAATCTGCCAATACCTAGATCATGGACTTCCACCTCCAGAATGGTAAGAAATAAATTTCTGTTTTTATTAAGCAACCCAGTGTGTGGCATTTTATTATTGCTACCCAAACAGAATAAGACATAAGACATTGGACTTCAGTAGCATCTCTGATACCTGGAATAATCATGGTCTATTTCCTCATCTCTACCCCAAAAGCCAGCATTATGTAGTTGTGGTTAGCAGATTCTAAGGAGGCCCCCATGAAGCTGCCCCCAGGTGTTCACTCCCTTGAGTAATCCCCTCCTCTTGAGTGTGAGCAGCACCTGTGACTTGTTTTAACCAATATGGCAGAGACAGCAGCAAGTTATATCTGCAATTCATTGCAGGAAATTTCAACAGCATCTTGCCTGCAGCCTCTCCCCCTTCCTTTCATAAGACAAGTGGTTGTATTGGAAGGCGATGCAGTAAGAAGCCAGCAAGGTGCTGGAGGCTGTCTCCAGCCAGCAGCCTGCAGGAAACTGGTGCCCTAGGTACCACAGCTGCAAGAATCTCAACTCCACCAAAACCAAGTAAGCCCACAACCACCTACAACTAGCAGGTCGGAACTCGATGAAAGGACAATCCCAGCCAACACCTTGGCTCCAGCCTATGAGCCCCTACAGCAGGGACCCAGCTAAGCTATGCCAAGATTTCTGGCTCATAGAAACTGAAATAATGAATTCATGTTGCTGTAAGACACAAAGTTTGTCCTGCTATTATTACACAACCATAGATAACTAATATAATAGGATAGAGTGTTTAATACTAATATGGCACTCCACAATGAGTAATTGTGAATGGACTACAATAATATCAATTATGATAGTCAAAATATAGCAGATGACCTTCAGTTCCCCCCTTCTAAAGGAAGCTTTCCTATATGCACTTCCTGCCACTGCCACTCAGGTGACCCCTGTCCCTGTTTTGCATCATGCAATCCACTTCCCTACCCCACTCTAGCAATGATTGACTCAGTGCTATCCAATGTAAATAAGTCAAGCCACCCATGTGCTTTTAGATTTTCCAATAGACATATCGATGAAGAAAAAACAATTGGTTTTAATAACATATTTGATTTAACTACTATGTGGAAATATTATCATTTCAACCTGTGGCACTAGCCACATTTCAAGGGCTCAGTAGCCGCAGGTGGCTGGTGATGATGTAGATGGGCAGGGTTAACTGGACCCCTGCTCTAAGGGCAACTGGTTTATGGATTGGCTGTCCACCAAGGAATCAACCCTACGATCTCCCCGACAAGGTGAGCTGGGTCACTCACGTTTTTTTTCTGTAGGAAATTTGAACTTAAATAAAAAGACTCAAGTTGGTGTTCAGATCTGCAGCCTCGAAGGCTGCACAGAGGGAGCCTTAAATTCCTACAGGACTTTTGGGAGCCACTGGACACCCCTCCAACTTCCCATATTTCAGGCTTCTTGGGACCTGGCCCCATTCTTGGGTGCTGGTTCTTTGATGGTGCAGTGATGAGGTGGAGATGATGTCTTTGGAGGTTGAATGGAGCCAGGAACAAGTTTCAGTATGGACAAAAGTAAGTCCAAAATTCTGGAGGCAGAGAAAAGCAAATGATAGCAGAATGAAGCGCATGGACAGAGGGCAGCTGGAGGCATGTGGAGGGAAGGTTATTGGAGTAAAGAAATGGCCCTGCCTTCATTCATTCCATAAACACTATGAAGAGCCCCCACTGCCCATCTCTGTGCCAGGCACTGAGCATACAGTGAACAACACAACAGATCAGTCCTTGCCAGTGTGTAATTGACAGACCAGTGGGAAATGACAGATGTCGAACACAGATGTTGTAGCTACAAAAGAATGATTTGAGAGAGCATCACAGGCTACTTAAATGGTACTGGGGGACCAGGGAAGGCCTCCTGGATGAAATGGTAATGAATACAAATCCTGAGAAATGGACAGGGGACTCCTGGTGATAAAAAGAGGTAAGAGGATCTCGGCAGAGTGATCTGTGCAAGAAATATGAGGAACAAAAGAGCTGGACACTCAAGGGATACAGGGTGACTATGGGTAGAAGCAGAGTCTGATGAGGGACAGGGGGCTGATTTGAGGCTGGAGACTTGGTCAGGGGAAATACAGGTGGTGCAGGGCCTTGAAGGCTGCACAAAGGGAGCCCTGAACTCCTGCAGGACTTCTGGGAGTCACTTCCTCCACTCTCCCATTCCAGGCTCCTTGGAACCTGTCTCTGTTTTTGGGTCCTGGTTCTCTCATTATACCCATGAGACCCCATTTTCCCATTGCAGATGTCATTATAAAATAAACTCATTTTCCTGGAAATAGCTAGAATAGGCTTCTATTTCTCTCAAGCAAACAACCCTAACCAAAAGTGTGCCCACTTTGCTTCCAGCCCTGGGCTCCTGCTTTGCTCTGGTGGATGAATTCTGTACTCACAATCAGGCCAGGTGCTGGCCCTGACCACCTCCTCACACTCTGGGCCCTGTCCCGCCTAGTTCCAGCCATACTCACACCAACCCTTGGAAGGAGGCCTCAGCACCCTTCAGCTATGGATGAGATGTCCCAGAACACAGAGCCAGCAGCAAGACTTTGCCCCATCCTAGAGGAGCTGAGCATCTTATCAGAGAGAGGCTGGCTCATTCCACAGACCTGAAGTGAGTGCATGCTCAGCAGGGAAGGAAAAATAAATCCATTTTGACAGGGACCTACCACATTGCAGGTGTTTCACAGGCAGTAGTTCATGTGATGTCTTACAACCACCCAGTGAGTTAGGTATATCACCATAATTTATAGAACAGAAAACTGGGATTCATAGAGAGTAACACACAGGTCTTCATTAGAAATCCAACTGACTCCAAAGACACCCCTCTTAGGCTCTGAACTGACTCCTGAGATAACAAGACCATCTCTGTCTCCCTAAGCTCTGTATACTGTGGTCTGTTGAGAACACCTCCCCTGCTAAGCTAGGAGCTCCTAAAGATGGCATTCCCAGGCAGCTAGTTCCTGGCATATAGTATTTGCTCTTTAACTACTATAGCGGTGATATAGTATAGTAGTTGTTTATATCAATGATGCTGTGGCCAGAGATATCAACACCCAACTTTTCCTCTGGCTTCATCCCTCTGGGTATTTGCAAATGTCCAGTTTGACTCAGGAGCTAATTTATACCAGTGGATGCTACCTTCCCTGAACCTGAGACCAATAGCCTGGGACTCCTGAGGGTGGTGGCAGTCTCGCCTCCTCCCAGAACTCAGGAAGAGAAGAGTAGTTATCCACTCATGGACAAAGGGCTCTATTAAGGCTCAGTGGACAGATGAAGACGTAGGATGAAAGCCTCAGTCACCCTCTGTCAGCTTGGCTGGATGTTCACATGAGACAGAGACTTGGAAAGAACTGGAAAGAATAAAAGCCACAGTGGAACAAGAGCAAGTACAAATGAAATAAAAACAGAGATTAGCTGCCATCGTTGATGCAGGTCTGGATCCTATCCCCTTCACACTGGGCACCGGTACTCAGTAGTATACTATGAAGACACAGTGACTCCGTAAGTGATGGGGTCCATGGCCCAGCGAATAAATGAATTGAGAGCAATAATGGATGAGATATCAGGAGAAATGGGTTCTTTGTGTTTTTAGTGGTTTTTTTGGTTGTTTTGGTTTTGGTTTTGGTTTTGGTACTGGGATTGAACCCAGGGACATTCTACCTCTGATCCACACACTCAGGCCCCCTTTTTTATTTTGTTCATTTTGAAACAGGGTCTTGCAAATTTGCTAAGAGCCTCGGTAAGTTGCTGAGACTGGCCTTGAACCAGAAATCCTCCTGTCTCTGTCTCCCAAGTGCTGGAATTACAGGCATGCACCACCATGCCCAGTGAGACTTGGGTTCTAATCCAAGCTCTACCAAAGCAGTAACTCACAAGGGAAGCTTCCGTCCACCCTGGACTCTGAGTGTGTATTGCTAAACCTGGACCCTGCCACGGAGCCAGAAGAGCCCCTTGCAGGTCCCAGTGCAGCCAGCTGCCTTCCCTTGTGATGCTGGTGCAGACTCTGGGGGGTGTCTCTGCACATTTCACCCCTTTTCTTGCTTACAGGATACAAGCTCTTATTCCAACTTAATATGTCAATTTTTCTAAGTCTTTATCACACTTTATCAAAATGTGTATCAGCATGCGAAAGGGAACGTCTGCCACCCCTCCCTTCAGGCAACTGCAAAATTGAAATCCTGCGAAGACGACAGCACGTTTCAGATTTTAATAATTTTTGCATCTTTCTAGGCTGGTCTCTGGTTGGTTTTTTTTTTTTTTTTTTTTGATGACTCTTTTCGCTCCCTCCTAGTAGCAGGCCCTGTGCCCTCCCTGGATAGAAACTGTGCTTGTCTCCAGTGATGTAGAAAATGTTTCTAGCAAGTCAAGATGTCAATTGGAGAAATACTGAGAGGGAAAGGTCTGCTCCTTTCCAGGTACTGGGAGAAAGCAACCCAAGCGAAGAGCATGTCTGGAAACTTTGGGGTATTCTAAGGAGCAATGAACTCAGAGGTGAACTTGGACTCAAATTTCAACTAGCACGCTAACTAGCCAGGCGACCTTGAGACTGCCTTGTTTACTCTGTGCCAGAGACTGCTTTGAGTGCTTTGCAAGGCTTGGCTCATTTAGCCCCTACAACAGCTCCATGAGATAGGAGCTATTATTATCCCTATTTACATTTCAGGGCAGAAATAGAGGCATACGTGCTCTGTCCCAGATGCCCTCAGAATCAGTTAGAGCTGGAGCATGAATCAGACCAGCGTGCCTCCAGAATCCATACTTTACTACGATGCTCATCTCTCCCGGTAAAGTGGAAATATGAGGCCCCCTTTAAACAGACAGCAACCTGAGGCGCAGAGGGGCTAATAACTCTGCAAACTTCACAGAGCTAGTAAGTGAAGAGCTGGACCTTGAACCCAGGACCCCTGTTCTTATCCATTATAGAGCTGCCTTTAAAGATAGTCATGCCTCTGTAAGCCTGGGTCTCATTCATTGCCTTACTGGGGGAATCCTCTGTGCACTAGCAATGTAGTGGGATAAAACAAGCAGAGTCCCTGCCTTCCTCAAGATAGTGATGGAGGGAGGAAGACACTTGACGGGCAAATGAGCAAATGGCAGAGTGCTATGAAGGGAGGTTGGGGGGAACCTGACATAAGGCAATGATAACGCAAGATCCAGTTCAGTATCTGACTTACAGTACAAACCCAGTAAGTGGGAGGGACTCGTTCTGTCTTGGTCATGAACATAGAAGTGATGGGGATAAGAATAGGGTGTGGGTGTCAGGGCATAAAAGACATTATAGTGGTTACTGGCTAGAATCCATCCTCCAGTATACCGCTGAAAGTGTTCCTCCAACCACTGTTATAATGCTTTCTATGTCAGAGAACTTGCTATTTTATCTTTCTTTTTCTTTCTTTTTTTTTTTTTTTTGTACTAGGGATTGAACCCAGGGGCATTCTCCCTCCGAGAAGTTACTGTGTGCCTGCCTCAAACCTGTGATCCTCTTGTCTCAGTCTCCCAAGTACTGGGATTATGGGTGTGTGCCACCACGCCCCACTAAGAACTTGTTATGTTAAATAAGGGATAAATTCACTCTATGTGATATCAATGCTGCAGTTGGGGGGGGGGGTTAGAGGTTATTAATCTCTAAACATGGGGGAAACTACATTCCTTGCTGACTTTTTGTGAGGATTAATAAGTTAATCCACAAAAGTTCTTAGAATAATGCTGAGCCCACAGTAAGCAATCAATAAAATTTAGTTATTAATATGTTTGGTATTATCGTTGTTGCTATTGTGGTTATTGCTACTATTATTATGTGGTGACTAAAAAGATCAGTTTCAGGGTAAACAAAACTGAGTTCAAGGCCACCACCATCACTTACCAGCTGCAAGGACCATGGACAGGGGCTTCACCATCTCCAACCTTCAGTTTCTCTATCAGCAAAATTGGACCAGTAGCAGTGCTTACCTGGAAGAATTAAAGATTGTGCACCTGCCATGCTTAGCATTGTACCTGGTTCCAAGTAGGTGTTCTGTATTGGAATTAAGAAGCAATGGACAGTGGGGCCAGCTTGGGAGGAGGTAGGTGTGCAAACCCACTCATCCCAGAAGAGAGGAATTCCAGGACTAAGATGTCAACCATTTCTTTGATGGAATCTAGACCAGAAACCATCTTTACCCTGGTATTATCCCACTGCATTCTTCTGTTAAGAGCCCTGGCCTCTCTGGCAAATGAGGAGTTGTTGTCTACAGTCAGAGCCCTCCAAAGGTGGAACTGACTGTCTTAGAAGAGAGGGAGTTCCCTGGAAAGCAGGTATCCAAGCTGAGAGAGCATGGTGGAGATGCTATGGGGAGACTGCAAGCATTTAAGTGGCATGAAGAAGGAAGAGAATGGAACGAGAGCTGGACAAACAATGTAAAAATAGAACAATGGCTTCTCAAACCGTGTTCCACGGAACCCTGATCCTAGTGTATGGCTTCATGGTTAGCTACAGTGGGTGGGGGAGATCAAATGGCTGTGACTCTGGGATTCTCACCCCTTATTTCAACAAGAGAAGCTTCATTTTTATTTTTTTGAGGGGTGAAGGACTTTTTCAGTTGACGGTTGCCACAGAATTGCTATTTTATAAAATACCACAAAACCTCAATGACTTCAACAACGGACATTTGTCTCTCACATATCTGCATGGTTCGATTGACCTAGACTGGGAAGGTTTGCATCTTGCCATGCTTACTCACCAGTGTATGTGTGTGTGTGTGTGTGTGTGTGTGTGTGTGTGTGTGTGGTCGATTAATCCAAGTTGGGTTTGGCTGGAGCCATTTGGCTCTGCTCCAGGCATCTCTCATCCTCTTCCTCGACCCAGTGGGATGATGCAGGCATGTTCTTCAAAGGGCAGTGTCAGAAACACTAGCGTGCAAGCCCGATTGTGCAAGCACTGTTTTCAAACCTTCACTTGTGTCACTTCTGCTAACTTCTTACTGGCAAACCCCATGGCTCTAGCCAAATACAGGGTCAAGGGGTGGGCCAGGTCTCATTATGGTAGAGGGTACTGCAGTGTACATGGTGAAGGGCATGGAGACAGGGAGGTTAGGAATGCATCCTGCCATGAGCTTCTGTGTGAGATTTAATTTATGAAAAGCATGGAGCAGTTTCTAAAAATGTTTGAAAACAACTGAACTAGATGTTCACTCAGATCCCTTACAGCCCAGAGGTTCAGTGATGCAGACTTGAGTTCTTGACTTGCCAGACAGTAGCTGTGTGGCCTCTCAGCCCATGTCTGAACTCGTCTCAGGCTCAGTTTCTCTGTCCATGTGATAGTAATCACAATAATGCTATATAAAAGCACTGAGACAGTTGAATGGGAAAAATGTTTAAAATGCTTTCTGTACAACCTAGTGTCATGAAACAGTAATAGTTAAAAATGGTAAAAATGGTAATGTCTATGTTATGTATATTTCACAACAACAAAAAATGTGTTTGCCATCTTAACACTCATGCAGCAAGTACTCAATAAATGGGAACAATGATCCATCGACTGAGGAATGGATAAAGAAAATGTGGCACATCCACACAACAGACTACTACGTGGCCATAAGACTGAAATCCTGTCAGTGCAGCAACATGGATAGAATTGGAGCTCATTATATTAAGTGAAATAAGCCAGGCACAGAAAGATAGGTACTGCATGATCACACTTGTATATGGGATATAAAAAAGTTGATCTCACAGGAGTTGAAAGTAGAAAGGTGGTTATCAGAGACCGGGGAGAGGAGAGGTAAGGAAGAGATGACAAAAGGTTGATTAATAGGTACTAACTTGTAGTTAGATAAGAGTAAGTTCTGGCCGGGCGTGGTGGTGCATGCTTGTAATCCCAGTACTTTGGGAGGCGGAGACCGGAGGATCCGGGTTCGCGGCCAGCCTCAGCTCTCTCTCTCTCTCCCTGTCTCTCTCTGTCTCTCTCCCTACTTAGTGAGGCCCTCTGCAACTTCGTGAGACCAGGTTTCAAAATAAAGTATAAAAAATAGGGCCAGGGGTGTAGCAC
>PVJS01026359.1:0-27065 GCA_004027185.1 Glis glis | reverse complement strand
TTCTCCTCCTCCTCCTCCTGCTTCTCCTTCTTCTCTTTCCTCCTCTGTACTGGGGATTGAACCCAGAGGCATTATACCTCTGAGCTACACCTCCAGATCCCTTTTTTATTTTTTTTAATTTTTTTTGTTTTGAAGCAGGGTCTCACTAGGTTGCTGAGAGTCTCACTATGATGCTGAGGCTGTCCTTGAACCTGTGGTCCTCCTGTCTCAGTCTCCCAAGTACTGGGATAACAGGCATGTTATACCATTCCCAGCTCTTAAAATTTGTCTCATTTTCTCCTTCTTCTCCTCCTTCTCCT
Source organism: Glis glis (assembly GCA_004027185.1). Classification (NCBI taxonomy): domain Eukaryota; kingdom Metazoa; phylum Chordata; class Mammalia; order Rodentia; family Gliridae; genus Glis; species Glis glis. The sequence goes on along the minus strand of PVJS01026359.1, from coordinate 26,766 downwards.
TCTCCTTCTTCATTTTTTTTTTTGTACTGAGGATTGAACTCAGAGGCATTCTGCCTTCAAGGTACACCCCAGACCCATTTTTTAATTTTTTTGTTTTGTTTTGAATCAGGGTCTCATTAGATTGCTGAGAGTCTTGCTATGATGCTGAAGCTGTCCTCGAACCTGTGATCCTCCTGTCTCAGCCTCCCAAGTACTGGGATTACAGGTGTGCATCACCACACCCAGCTCTTCAAATTCTTCTCAACCTGCTCATATTAATGGCACTCCATCCAATCTTCTGAAATCATTCATTCTGCCATGGGTAGCTGATGTCCTCAGGGGTCTGACTATTCCAGTTATTATAGTTACAAATATTATAGTTACAAATAGTTATTATAGTTACAGCTAGGTCTAAGTGGCTACACTGGGCACCTTTTGCATTTATTTATGACAAACATATTTGTTGATCATCTACAGTATGCTACATAAAGGGAACCAAGTAGTACAAAAGATAGTTGAGCTCTTTTGGAAGTTAATTCCAGCAAGATAATATAAAGCAAGCAAAAGAAACAAGTAAAGAGTAAAATACACAAAGCAGAGTGGTTATAATGGGGAGAAAGTCCTACTTTATTTTATTTTATTTTTTTTTTTTGTCGTACTTGGGATTGATCTCATGGGCATTCTACCTCTGAGCTACACCCCCCAGCCATGTTTTATTTTTTATTTGGAAACAAGGTCTCACTAAGCTGCTGAGGGCCTCACTAAATTGCTGAGGCTGGCCTCCAGCCTGCAATCCTCCTGTCTCAGCCTCCCAAGTACTGGGCTTACAGGTGTGCACCTTAGATATATGATCTGGGAGACCTCCATTCTGGGGTGCATTATTCATTTGCTAGTGTGTGTAACAAAGAAGTCCAAACTGGGTGGCCTGAACCAGAGAAATTTACTGTCTACCGTTCTAGAGGCTCGAAGTCTTAGCTCAAAGTTACTGCAGCAGGCATGGTTGGTTTCTTCTGAGGACGGTGAAGACTCTTGGCTTCTGGTCTCCTTGGGCTTTCTCTGGCTTGTAGATGTCATTCTCCCTGCATCTCAAACATCTTCCCCATCTCTCCAACTTTCCCTTTTTAAGTGGACACCAGTCATGTTGGATTAAAATCCACTCTTGTTATAGTTAGATGTAGAATGTTCCCTGAAGAGCTCATGGGTTCACGTTCACAGTTGATGTAATTAAGTCAAGAGGGTTGTAATCTCATCAGTGGCTAGATCCATTGTAATGGATTCACTGGGTGGTCACCTAGGCAGGTGGGATGTGGCTGGAGAAGGTGGGTCCCTGGGCAGTGGCCTTAGGGACTGTCCTTGTGTCTTTCAATCCCCTTGCTTGCTGGCTGGCTCTTTCTTGCTTCTGGTCTCCATGATGTGAGAGCAGAGTCCTTGCTCTCTCACTCTCTCTGCTTCCCGCCACCATGCCCTGAGCTCTGCAGACCCGGCCTCACATGGACTGAACCCTGAAATCTCCAAAAACTGTGAGCAACTAAATCTTCCTTCCTTTTATTTGTGTGGTCAGTCACTTGGATTACAGTAGTGAGGATGTTGACAGAGACAATCCTAATGAGCTCGCGTTACCTTGATCATCCGTGAAGACCCTATTTCCAAATAAGACCACATTCACAAATACTGTGACTCAAGACTTTAGCATCTTTCATTGTTATTGTTGGTGGTGGTGCATATTAATTGTACAGAAATACTTGTTTTCATTCTGGCTTTTTTTTGTGTATGTGCGCTAAGGATTGAACTCAGAGGCATTCTACCTCTGAGCGCCATCCCAAGCCTATTTTATTTGGAGACAGGGTCTCGCTAAGTTCCTGAGTCTCACTAAGTTGCTGAAGCTGGCCTCAAACCTGTGATCCTCCTGTCTCAGCCTCCCAAGTATTGGTATCACAGGCATGCACCACCATGCCCAAATTTGATTGTGGTATATTTGTGCATGTGTATAACATAATTTGATCAATATCACTCCCCAGTTCCTCTCTCTTCTTTTCCTTCCTCTTCTTTTATGATATCTGAGGAGACACAATCCATTCCATTTCAGAAGGTGAGATTTAAAAGACAAATACCTGAACAGTGAGGGGCAGGTACCACAGGTGGAGGGAATTCAAGAAGAAAACTAAAACTCTTCATTTCTTAAGCTAATAACTTCAAACTACTAAACCCTCACTGTAATATGAATATTATAGTTTTTCCAACTTTGAATCGTCCTCTTTCCATGATTTTATAAATGTATGTGTCTACATTAGAAATGATGTTTGCATTAACTATTTTATTTTATTTTATTTATTTATTTATTTTTTGTGGTACCGGGGATTGAACCCAGGGGCGCTCTACCTCCGCGCTACACCCCTGGCCCTATTTTTTTATACTTTATTTTGAAATCGGGTCTCACGAAGTTGCGGAGGACCTCACTAGGTAGAGAAAGAGAGAGAGAGAGAGCGCGCACGTGAGCTGAGGCTGGCCGCTAACCCGGATCCTCTGGTCTCCGCCTCCCAAAGTACTGGGATTATAAGCGTGCGCCACCACGCCCGGCTTGCATTAACTATTTTATGATTACCATATGTGTTTGGAAAGTCTGAGACATGTAAAAATGTCATTAATATCTAAAAACTCCCCTTAAAAGGTGAGTCTAAGGTCTGTTACCCACTTAACGCTTGGAATTTTCAATTGATTTTGTCTGTTTGAGCACCGTAACTTTATTTTCAATATATAATAGCTGTTATATTCTCAGCATTGTGGAAGAGATATCTCAGATTAGCACCACTGCAATCGAGGGCACAACTAATTTAGAAAGTCATTTTTTTCTACTTCTTACATCTTTTTTGGTATACAACATTGAAACAACCCCCTATTAAAAAGCTTTTAAAGCCGGGCATGGTAGCACACACTTGTAATCCCAGTACTTGGGAGGCTGAGACAAGAGGATCAAGGTTCGAGGCCAGCCTCAGCAAGTAGTGAGACTCTCAGCAACCTACCAAGACCCTGTTTCAAAATAAACATAAAAATAATGGGTCTGGGGTTGTAGCTTGGAGGTTGAATGTCTCCACGCATAAAAAAAAGTTTTATGAAGTTGTAATAGGCAAGACGTTCTGAAAATCAAGCGTACGCGTTCATAAATCCACAGAGCTATTAAATCTACATTCTTTCTTAGTCATTCTGTCTTTACCCTACCATTTGTACACATAACATGTGTACAAATATGAAAACAACCTGAGACTTGCTAGAAGCATTCGATGTGCACATATTCGTGCTATGATGAAAAGGAAGGTCATTTTTCAATTTTTCTTTACTTTTTTATTGTGTGTGTGGTACTGGGGATGGAGCCCAGGGGCGTTCTACCTCCCACCTACACCTCCAGCCTTATTCTTTCATTTTGAAACAGGGAGGGCCTCACCAAGTTACATAGGGCCTCACTAAATTGCTGAGGCTGGCCTCAAACCTGCGATCCTCCCGTCTCAGCTTCCCAAGTACTAGAATTACAAGTGTGCGCCACCACACTGGCTTTCTTTTTCAATTTCTAGATGGTATTCAGGATGAAAAAAGATATGGAGATGAGAGTCAAGAAGAATGTTCCAGATACAGAGATGTGTGCTATAGAATAGACACTTTGACAGAGAAAGCTGTGACATTTAACAGCAGAGCCCTGTGACACAGTAGCCACTCGCCACCAGTAGCAAAAGGAAATTAATGAAATTTCAGCAGATCAAATGGGACTAATTAAAATAATGAGCTCATTAAAATCAAATGAAATTTAAAACTTCAATTGCACAGTGACATTTCCAGCATTCAATAGACATGTACAACGAGCGGATGCCAAAACAGGTGTGAAATAGGACCCGTCCATCGCTGCAGACCGCCCTTCCGCGCAGCCTTGAATAGAGCAAAGCGATCGCACGGATTTCAGTTTTAATGTATCTGAAGTTTGACATGGCCCTGGACAGCCTGACAGGTCTTAGTACCAGGAACACAGAGGGCTTCCAATATTTATTTATTTATTTATTTATTTATTTATTTATTTATTCATCTATTTATTTATTTATTGTGGTACTGCAGATTAGATTGAACCCAGGACTTTTCTACCTCTGAGCTACACCCCAGTTCTATTTTTTATTTATTTATATATGCATTTATTTATTTTTATTTATTTATTCATCTATTTATTTATTTATTGTATTACTGCAGATTAGATTGAACCCTGGGCTTTTCTACCTCTGAGCTATACCCCAGTTCTATTTTTTATTTATTTATATATGCATTTATTTTTATTTATTTATTTATTTATTTATTTGAGTACTGGTGGTTGAACACAGGGGCATTCTACCTCTGAGATACACCCCCCCAGCCCTATTTTTTTTTTTTTCTTGAAAGAAAGTCTCCTACTGAGTTGCAGAGGGCCTTGCTAAATTGCTGAGGCTGCCCTCGAACTCGCGATCCTCCTGTCTCAGCTTCCCACATCCTGGGATTATAGGCATGCACCACCAAGCCTGGCTTCACTTACTTGTTTTTTTAACGCGGATTAATTTTCAAAATGCATAATACATAATTCCAGTACTTGGGAGGCTGAGACAGGAGGATCAACGGGTTTGCGGTCAGCCCTAGCAACTTAGCAAGGCCGTCCGTCACCCCACCTTCTACTCATCCCAGCCAGCAAGGACCATCATGGTTGTGATGTCTGACCACACAGGTGACTGTCACAAATTTCCCTTTTTATGATAGGTCTCACCTCTTGGCTAGCATTCTAGGCTGATGTGTTTTTGCATGAGACAATGTGGATGGGATCCATGTATATTATTTTCTGCACCTGCACGTGCTCAATTCTCCTTGCTGTAGAGCAGGGGTCAGCACGCTTGCTCCTGGAGTAGAGACAGATACTAATTCTTCATGGGCCATACAACCTCTGTTACAGCTACTCAACTCTATTGTACAATAAAACATTCCATAGACATAGTGAATGGATACGGTGGCTGTGTTCCAATAAAACTTTATTTATAACAGCAGTCAGTAGTCCATATTTTACCCAGGGTTGCTGATTGCCAATTCCTGCCTCTATGGTTTTTCTCTGTGTGACTATACCACAGTCTATTCATCCTCCTAACAGGGAGGCTGAGACAGGAGGATTGCTGGTTTGAGGTCAGCCTCAGCAACTTAGCAAGGCCTGCAGCAACTTTGTGAGACCCTGTTTTAAAATTTAAAAAAATAAAGTAGAGTTGAAGGTGTAGCTAAGAGGTAGAATGCCTGTGGGTACAATTCCCAGTACCACGCCCAGCACGGGCGTGGTGGCGTGCACTTGTAATCCCAGTACTTGGGAGGTTGAGACAGGAGGATCCAGGTTCGCGGCCAGCCTCAGCTACTTAGTGAGGCCTCTACAACTTAGTGAGACCCTGTTTCAAAATAAAGAATAAAAAATAGGGTTGGGGGTGTAGCTTGGAGTTAGAGTGCCCCTGGGTTCAATCCCCAATATTGCAAAAAAAAAAAAATCCCCAGTACCAAATAAATAAACAAATATATAAAAACATATGAGGCTGGGGAGAGATTTTCAACAAATATTTAAAGCTTAGCTTAAGATAATCTATTAAATTCTCACTCATCTGGAATCCAAAGAAGCAAAAAATTAATCACCTTTGGAATGTTCTGTCTTTTGTTTGTGAGATTAAAAGCGAATTAACAACAACAAAAAATAAGCTAACAATCGCAATGAATATATCTAAATGATTAACTTCTGTTCTTTATATAGTCTGGAAAGTGTACAGTGATATATAAATGTCAGTCAGTTAGAGCCAGGCATGGTTGCACACATCTGTAACCCCAGTACTTGGAAGGCTGAGACAGGAGGATCGCAGGTTCGAGGCCAGCCTCAGCAACTTAGTGAGGCTCTCAGCAACTTAGAGAGACCCTGTTTCCAAATAAAAAGTGAAATAGGGCTGGAGGTGTAGCTCAGAGGTAGAATGCCCCCGGATTCAATCCCCATTACCACAAAAAGAAAAAGAAATATCAGTATCAGTTAGTAATGTTTGTGTGCTGTACTGGGGATTGATCTCGGGGCGTTCCTCAGGAAGCTGGGTATAACCACACAGTATTTACTGGGACCCTTTTGTAGGACTTAAAGCCATGCTAACATTCCAACAGAGATCAATAGAAGCTCACAGAAACTGGTCTTTCCATGGAGAGAAATCAGAATAGAACAGCCACTGGAGAAAACTTGGTCCCACAGAGAAATTCATGGCAAACTTGAAATAATATTAGCTCCATACAGCAACGTCTTAGTGCCTGTGTACAGAAGAGAGTCATAAATTATTTACATAACCATCATATAACAACTTATTGACTTCAAAATTGTAAAGTACCCTATTAATGTTTTAAGCCTTTCCCTTTATTTTAACACGAGTGAATTATTCAGGCAATGTTCAAATGGTTTATGCTTTGACTAATGAGTAGGGAAAGTGTATATCATATCTTCTTTTAATTGGTTGTTTACCTTATCCGGTGGAAATTGTACATTTATTATTACAGACATAATTCACTAGGCATAAACTCCCTGATGGATCTGTGTGCCATTTTTACACGCGATCTCGTCGTTAAGACGCATAACTATGCAGATAATTGTTCATTGGAAAATGTCACTTTTTTTCTTGAATGAGAAGTTCCATTCCTACCTAGAGGCAAGGCCACGTTCAGAAAGCATCTCTTCCCCATCCTTTCTAAGCAAACAGCCCTGCCCTGGCTCTCTCTCCACCGTACATTCTCCATCAACAGATCCGATTCGTGCAAGATAGACCCGGCGCCCATCATTCAAGCTCATAAGTGAACCTTTCTCTCTCGTGTCCTCCTGGGCTCTCAAAGGAAGAAATGGGTCTAAAAGCAAACCCCATGGATTATCGTTAGGATGCGTTATTTAGATCAAGCCTATCAGCTGACGGAATGCGCTAACCTTGGACATAAACTGACCCGAGAGTTTAAACTGTTTCTCAGAGTGAGACTTAGTGGCGTATAAAACACAAGCCCACCCGGGACCTTCTGTGCACTTTGTGGAGCCCCTTGTATTTGTGTAGTACATGAATTTTTTATTATTTCTTATTTTCTGTGGTGCTGGGGATTGAGCCCAGGAGGGTTCTACTTCTAAGTTACACCCCAGCCCAGTTATTTTTTGTGTGTGTGTGTGGAACTGGGGATGGAACCCAGGGGTATTCTACCTCTGAGCTACACCCCCAGCCCTATTTTTTATTCTTTATTTTTAAACAGGGTCTCACTAAGTTGCGGAGGGCTTCACTAAGTAGCTGAGGCTGGCCACGAACCTGCGATCCTCCAGTCTCAGCCTCTCAGGTACTAGGATTACAAGCATGAGCCACCATATCTGGCTCTATTTTATTTTGAAATAGGGTGTCATTAAGTTGATGAGATGGCTGAGGCTGGCTTCGAACCTGCGATCCTCCTGTCTTAGCCTCTCAAGTACTGGGGTTATAGGTGTGCGCCACCACACCCAGCTCTTAGTGCATGAAATTTTATTAGACACACACACACACACACACACACACACAAACACATACACACCATCTTTGAGAAATGAACAGGTCAGCCAGACATGGTGTTGCATGCCTATAATCCCAGTATTTGGGAAGCTGAGACAGGAGGATTGTGGGTTGGAGACCAGCACACAGGAACTTAGCAAGACCCTATTTCAAATAAATAAATAAATAATGAATGAATAAATAAGTAAATAAATAAATAAATAAATAAAATGGCCTGGTGTGTAGCTTGGAGGTAGAATGCGCTGAGTTCAATCCCCAGAAATATAAAGAGAAGAAGAAAGGGAGGGAGGGAAGGACAGAAGGAAGGAAAGGAAAGGAAAGAGGAAGGGAGGGAGGGAGGAAGGAAGGAAGGAAGGAGAGAAGAGGGAAGGGGAAAGGGAATGGAAGTGAAGGAAAGGAAAGGAGAGGAGAATAAAGGAAAGGAAGAAACTAAGAGAAGAAATGAGCAGGACACAGAAGCTCTGTTTTCTACAAGATGCAGGTTTAAGACCATGTCTTCTAAGGTCACGGTCTACCACACTGGAGGACTGTACACAGAAAAAATAAATAATTTCAGTAATAAAGGTCTCTAAAGGGAAGGGCTCTGCATAATCTGCAGGCCGCTGATGGAATTCTGAGGGTTTTGTGTCAGGGGTCCTTAGACTACTGTCCTGAAATCAAAGGTGAAGTTAAAGAAGCACAATTTTTAGGTATGAAATGGTTTTTTTTTTCTCCTTCTTAGCTACAAAATGCCTCTCTGTTGCTATAACTAAAATCTTCTTTAGAGCCGGGCGTGGTGGCGCACGCTTGTAATCCCAGTACTTTGGGAGGCGGAGACCGGAGGATCCGGGTTCGCGGCCAGCCTCAGCTCTCTCTCTCTCCCTGTCTCTCTCTCTCTCTCTCTCTCTCTCCCTGTCTCTCTGTCTCTCTCTCTCTCTCTCTCCTTAGTGAGGCCCTCCACAACTTCGTGAGACCCGGTTTCAAAATAAAGTCTAAAAAATAGGGCCGGGGGCGTAGCGCGGAGGTAGAACGCCCCTGCGTTCAACCCCCGGTACCGAAAAAAAAAATCTTCTTTAGATGTTAAATTTCAATGCTCCAAACAAGTAACATGCAACAGGAGTCGGGATTTGTGCAAGATAATGAAACGTGCTGGTATTTACAGAGAACGAGGGTAAGCAGGTTTCCTTTAAAAATGGTTAACATTAAATTATGAGACCTTGTTTCAAATTAAAAAAAAAATGGCTGGGAGTATAGCTCAGAGGTAGAATGCCCCTGGATTTAATCCCAAGTACCATTTTTTTTTCATAACGACATTGTACAATTACACTTGTTGGTAATTATTCACATGAGTTGAAAATATACATCCACACAGAAATCTGTATGGGCCGGGCGTGGTGGCGCAGGCTTGTAATCCCAGTACTTTGGGAGACGGAGACCGGAGGATCCGGGTTCGCGGCCAGCCTCAGCTCGCTCGCTCTCTCTCTCTCTCTCTCTCTACTTAGTGAGGCCCTCCGCAACTTCGTGAGACCCGGTTTCAAAATAAAGTATAAAAAATAAATCTGTACGGGGAGGTGTGTAGTAGCTTCACTCATAATTGTTGAAGTTTGGAAGCAGCCAATATGTCCTTCAGTAGGTGAACAGATAAATAAACTGTGCTATATTCAGACAATGGACTATTATGCAGCACTAAAAAGGAGTGAGCTATCAGGGCACGAAAAGACATGGTGGAGACTTACATGCATATTACAGAGTGAAAGAGAAGCTGGTCCAAAAGGTCCGTGTACTCCATAATCCCAGTTATAGAACATTCTAGAAAAGACAAAACTATGCATACAGAAAAATGGCCAGTGATGGCCAGGGTTAAGAGGGCAGGGAGGATGAATAGACAGAGCACAGAGTATATTTAGAACAGTGAGCATATTCTATATGATACCGTAATGGTAGATGCATGTCATTAAAATCCATAGAATTAACCGGCCATGGTGGAGCATGCCTGTCATCCCAGTACTTGAGAGGCTGAGACAGGAGGATTGCAGGTTGGAGGCCAGCCTCAGCAACTTAGAGAGATCCAGTCTCAAAATAAAAAACATAAAATATGTCTTGGAGATGTAGCTGAGGTAGAATGCTCCTGGGTTTAGCCTCTAGTACCAAATAATAATAATAAATCATTCATAAATTCTATACACTAAGAGCGAAACCGACTGTACACTATGGACTTTGGGTAATAATGATATATCAGTGTATGTCCATTAATTGTAACAAATGTCCCTTTCTGGTGGGGCATGTCATAGTCAGGAAGGGTGTGGGTGTGTGAGGTCGTAAGTACAGGTATATGGGGACTCTCTCTACTTTCTGCTAAATTTTGCTGTGAATCTAAAACTATTCCAATCATAAAGTCTGTCTCAAAGGAAAAAACAAAAAGAAAAAAAATACTGCAATCACCAAAGATAACATAGGAACTCTCTGGCTGTCAAAACTATGCATATAGAAAAATGGCCAGTGATTTCTGACTTACCTTTGTATTAAAGAATCCATCCTCCTCCTATTCTATTTAATATGCACAGAGTTATTAAGGAAATAGTTTATAGAATTTCAAAATAATTTCAGCAGGAAAAGTTACCATTTGGGAGTTAGCATGTCTTTGAAGAACTACAAAAGGTTTGAAATCCTCTCTCAGCATTTCAGGGGTCACTAAAGTGCATAAGGATAAGAATTTTATTTTTTAACTGTAAGAACAGAAACAAAAGCACTAATTCCTTGTACCTGCCGAGGGAAAATTCATCCCTCAGTATTCAATTAAACCTCGTTTTCATCAGGAGTTATTATTGAGATTTAACCTTAAAATTTCACATGTTCATTGAGTGACTCTTTAAGACATTAGAAGGGAGAGATCTTTTAGCTCACAGTGCACCATTTCTTTGGAGATTCTATAGGTCAGAGAGGGTGCAACCCAGTTTCAAAAAACAAAATTACTAGGGACTCACAAGCTAATGTGAGCGAGAGAGAGTGCAGGCGCCTGGGGTGAGCTCTTTGTCTGAGCACAGAGGCTGAGATCATGACATTTGCATTGAGACAGACACAGATGCAAACTTGCCTCTGTGTTTCCATGATAACGCCGGGTAAGTTACCCACCTGCTCAAAGTCTCAGGACAAAAAAAAATAGTGGAAACAGTCACGGGTTGGATACACGAGTTAGGAATGAAGACTCAGTGGGAAATGCGCTGGGTTGAGCCTTCGGTGCTGATGTGTACTGATTCCATGGAGGATACAGCAGCATTTCCAGCACACTTTATTTTGCTTGGAGCACTGAGCACCAAAGGAGAGGTGCTTTCTCCAGAAAGTGGCTAATCATATGCTGGTACTGGTGGTATGTGGCTGCAGAATAATGGAATTCATGTTTCCCCTTCTTGGATTAGTATAAATCCACTGCAGGAGCCTGGAACATTTAGAAATATCAGTTTTGGGGACACCACTGAGCGGAATTGCTGGGGACAGTCCAGAGGAGAAGAGCTGCCCTTTTTCTTGCCTCCTTGTCTTTCTAGATGTGTGCTTGGTTCTGGGCACTTGGGGTCATTTTATTTATTTCACACAGGAGAACAACCTACAATGGCTGATTCTGTATTTATTGTTTCCTTTAACGTTTAGTACTGCTAAAAATAATTTTGATGAGATGTGGTGGGACATGTCTGTCACCCCAGTACTTGGGAGGCTGAGACGAGAAGATCACAGGTTGGAGGCCAGCTTCTGCAACTTAGCAAGACCCTCAGCAATGTACCAAGACCTTGTTTCAATATAAAACATTTTAAAAAAAGTTGGGGGCATAGCTCAGAGATAGAACACCCCTGGTTTAAATCACCAGTCCCACACACACATACAAAAGAAGACTAAGTGGGGGTCCAGGGATGGTTAGAGAGTTCATGGAGAGGCTCATGTGGAGAGACACTATCTTTATGGTTTTTCTTTTAGATGCATTCCCAGATCTAACCACATTTTATGGACCCTGAAATCCTAATGTGAGGACATCTGTTTAACAGCCAATGAATCAAACAAACGATTCCCAGAGGGCTCTAACCGCTCAAAGTTTGCCTTGCAATTTGTGTCGAATGATTTTTAGCAGGTTCACCATCTAAATGTGAGTCTCTGACACAAGGCCTCAACACTGCTTGTGCCTCTGGGGGGATTTTTCCTGCCATGCCCCCTGACCACCTATGTTCTTCACCTCATGGACAACTAGACACGTCTGAACAAGTGTGCAAAGAAAGCTGAACCATTTTGCAAGGGTGTTTACTGAGCAGTCTAAAATGAAACCTTACCGTGTGATAATCATTCGTAAGAGCTTTCTTTAGATCAGTGATCAACTACTTTTTCTGTAAAGAGCCAGTAATTATTTTCAGATTTGCGTGCTGCGTGGTCTCTCCCCAACCTATTCCACTCTGCCCCCTAGTGAGAAAGCAACCACAGGCAATATGTAAATAAAAGCGCGTGCCCTTGTTTCAATAAATCCTTACATGAAAAAACAGGCAATGGGCTGGTCTTGGCTTCCACACTGTGGTATATGGCCCCCAGTTTCCGGCATAGTTTTGGTTTATTCTTTCGCAAAGCCAGTTATAGTTGGAATAATAGTGTGAAAACCTACAATCATGGAACAACAACGGTCTTTTAGTTTGTCTTATTCAGGTTTCAGATCTAACTTTCTGAACATCCCTTATATCTGTAGACTCAAACGTTATGGCCCTAGAAGAAAGGGAAGGAGGGAGAAAAGTAGCAGTGTCTTGGTTAGATGTAGAATGTCCCCTGAAGAGCGCCTGTACTAATGTTCAGAGTTGTATTTAAGTCATGAGGGTTCTAATCTCAAAAATGGGTAAATTCATTATAATGGATTTACTGGGTGGTCACCTAGGCAGGTGGGGTGTGGCTGGAGAAGGTGGGTCCCTAGGGTGTGGCCTTAGTGACTGTGCTTGTGTCTTTGAATCCCCTTGCTTGCTCTCTTGCTTCCAGTCTCATGACATGAGAGTGGAGCCCTTGCTCTTTCCTTCTCTCTACTTCCCGCTGCCAATCTCTGAGCTCTGCTGACCCAGCCTGACATGAACTGAAACTCTGAAATCTCCCAAAACTATGTACAATTAACTCTTCCTTCCTCCACATTGTGTGGTCAGAAATTTTAGATCACATCAGGGAGAATGTTGACTTAGGCAGGCAGCAATTGTACTCTTGATTGAATGTTTGATCAGAAATAGAGACTCCCAAATTCTCTGTTTATGGAATAGTGAACCTACCTCATTTTACATAAATAAACCATTAATTCCCCCAGAGAGTTTCAAATTGCAAAGAAGTCCCAGCAGTATTTAGGTATTCTTCCAAAGATATTTCGAGTAATTTATATAGCTTGCGTATGGGATATTTTTGTCATTTTTGCAGCCAATTATTTTCACAAATATATAATTATATCTGTCTCAGCATATTTCTCACACTGTTGAGAGGTAACCGTGTGTGCCTTTCAGACCTGTGACAGTTCTAGAAGCTCTGGGCTCTTTCTGACCACTCCACTGTCTACTATCTTAAACTCTTGCTCTTTGTAAACAAGGACTGGGGGACCTTCATACAGTAAATAAACTTTAGTGCAGACAGTAAAATTCAGATTGCCTGGGTTCAAGTACGAGCTCTTCCATGACAAGGTGTGTGAGTTCAAGCAAGATGCGTGTCTGCCTGGGCCTAAATGTTCTTGAATGAATACTGGTAATAATGTGAGTTTATGCCGGGCGTGGGGGCACACACTTGTAATCCCAGTACTTTGGGAGGCGGAGACCAGAGGATCCAGGTTCGCAGCCAGCCGCAGCTCTCTCCCTCTTTCTCTCTCTCTCTCTCTCTCTCTCTCTCCTTAGTGAGGCCCTCTGCAACTTCGTGAGACCCGGTTTCAAAATAAAGTATAAAAAAAAATAGGGCCGGGGGTGTAGCGCAGAGGTAGAACGCCCCTGCATTCAATCCCCGTTACTTCAAAAAAAAAAAAAATAATGCGAGTTTATGCCTCATACTATTGTTACAAGACTTAGCTAGAATAATATCTCAAGTTCTCTGAATAGTCTCTGCTTGTACAGCCAGTGATTCATACTTGAAATTGTTTTTCTTATTCATTAAGACATCTAGTTTGCATGATACAGGAAATTATATATACATGTTCATACATATGTATATGTATGTGTGTGTGGTGTGTGTGTGTGTGTGTGTGTGTGTGTGTGTGTGTGTGTGTGTTAGTTTCTCCAGTTAAAAAAGATTCCTGCTGGGCATGGTGTTGCACATTTTAATCCTAGTATGTGGGAGGCAGATACAGGAGGATAGCAGGTTTGAGACCACCCTCAGCAACTTAGCAAGATACTGTTTCAAAATAAAAGTGGCTGTGGGTGTCGCTTCAAGGTAGAATGCCCTGGTTTTAATCCCCAGCACAAAAAAAGAAAAAGAAAGCTAATATATATAACTAATATGTAGAGATCTTTTCATTCATTGGACAAACATTTATTTTCCTTTTTTCTGTGATGGGAAGTCCCTGGGGCATTTTACAGGAAGTGGTGATGCGATGCCACCTCACAGGATGGCTGTGTGGTCTGCTGTATGGATTTGGTTTTCTCAGCACCAGAGCTGAGGGCACCCACACCTGTCCTGAGGTTATTGCAGTAACTATGGACATAGTTGACAGTGGCTTGGACAGCGTGAATATGACCAGTTCTACCAGTATTACTGTCACACTGTCTAAGTCACTATCCCCTATATTCATAGATTTTGCAAATAGAATTAGTAAGTTTCACCAATGGATTGAATACGAGGTGTAAGAGAACACAATGCTTGATGGGTATGACTACAGTTTCTGTCAAGAGAAACTGGAAAAATGTCACTAACATAAACTGAGGTGACATAGGTTTTTGTGAGGAGAAGGTATGAGAGTTGTGGAGAAAGAAATCCAGAGTTTGGTTTCAGATATATTGAGTGAATATGGTGGATTGATGTTTCAACTTGACAAGAGTACATTCCCCAGTTGGTCAGTCAAACACTAATCCACATATGTATAGTTGGCCATCTGCATCTAAGGTTTCAATCAACCTCAGATCAGAAATATTTAAGCCAAGCATGGTGGTGCACACCTGTAATCCCAGTAGTTGGGAGGCTGAGACAGGAGGATCGCAGGTTTGAGACTAGCCTCAGCGCTTTAACAAGATACTCAGCAACTTAGTGAGACCCTGACTCAAAAAGCAAAAAATTAAAAGGGCTGGGGGATGTAGCTCAAAGATAGACTGCCCCTGCATTCAATCCCCAGTACCACACCAAAAATAAAATAAATAAATAAAAAAAACAAAATTAAATCTGCACTAAATGTATAGAGACACTTCTTTTTATCATTATTCTACAAATCATACAGTATAACAACTATTTACATTGAGTTTGGTATTATAAGTAGTCTAGAGATTACTTAAAGTATACAGGAGGATGTACCTGGGTTTTAGCAAACATTGTGCCATTTTACATGAGAGACTTGGGCATCCATGGATTTGGTAGTCATGGGGAGTCCTGGAACCATCTCTTCCAGAGATACTGAGAGATGACTGTGTTCCCATGAAGGTATTTGGTAGAGGTGATTACAATACATAATCGGTTGACTTAAAATAAACGAGATTGCCCTACATAATCTGGGTGGGCATGGTTTAGTCAGTTGCAAGGCAGAACTGTGGCTTCTTTTTTCTTTTTCATGAAGAAAAAGGAATTGGTCCAGTGGATAGTAGCTTCATCCCTTACCTGAGAGTTCCAGCCTTCCCTCCCTGATATCCCATCCTATGGATTTATAACTTTTCTATCACATCCATGCTATCCTGTACAACAGAGCTCTTATCAACCATTTCTTACTGGTTCTGCTTCTCTGGCTGAGCCTGGACTGATGGATGATTCTATGAGAACTTGGGTATCCCGCTTTGAAGTCAGAGGAGGGGTCTGGGCTGGAGGTGGAAATTTGGGACTCAAAAGCTTGAACAGGTGTTCAATCTCATCCTTGAGGTTAGATGAGATTAACTGTGCAGTGTGTAGAGATAGGAAAGAAAAGGCTGAGGATGGAGATCTGGGGCATACTGAGAGGTAGAGCTGAGCAGATTAAGAACTCATAAAGGGGTCCGAGGACTAGCCAGAGATAGGAAATGTGCCCAAACAAAGTCAAGATCTGGTGACCAAATGAAGAAATTTACAAATAGGAAGGAATGGTAACCTTACAAATGAGAATGAGAAAAAAGAATAAATAAGAAAGTAGAAAAGGTATGAATTTGACCAGAACAAAATTAGAGATTTCTTTCATACACAGGACATCATTAGTAATCTGAAAGAACATATTCCTTTCAGTGCCTAAAACCAATGACCATGTGTTATATATATATATATATATATATATATATATATATACACATCATGTCTTCAGATTATCAACAATAACCAAAGACATCAAACTTGATAGAAGTCATAGAATAGTAACTTACTGTATTAGCTAGCTTTGCCATCGCATTGACCAAAATACCTTACAAAACCAACTGAGAGGAGGAAAGATTTTTTTGGACTTATGTTTTCAGAGGTTCAGTCTACAGTCAACAGGCTCCAAGGCAGAAACATCATGGTGGCAGAGTGGGGAATGATAGAGGAAAGGAAGAGAGAGAGAGAGAGAGAGAGAGAGAGAGGAGGAGGAGGAGGAGGAGGAGGAGGAGGAGGAAGAGGAGGAGGAGAAGAAGAAGGAGGAGGAGAAGGAGAAGGAGGAGCAGGAGGAGGAGAAGGAGGAGGAGGAAGAGGAAAAAGAGGAAGAGGAAGAGGAGGAGAAGAAGGAGGAGAAAGAGGAAAAGGAGGAGGAGGAGGAGGAGGTGGGGGAGGAGGAGAAGAGGGAGAACACAGGGGCATATGTATCCCCTAAGCCACACTCCCAGCGACTTTCCTCCTCCAGCTACTACGTGCCCGCAGTTACCACCCAGTAAATCTAGTCACATTATTAACCCATCAATGAATTCATCCAGTGAGGTTGGAGCCCTGCTTGATTATTTACCTCTGAATATTTCTGCATGGCCAACACATGAGCTTTTCTGAGGAACATTCCACATCCAATCCATAACAATTAGTAAATAAGAAACCGAATATGAATCAATATCTGTGTTTTCAGTAATCATAAAAAATAAGTATTAAAATAACCATGAGTTGGGTGTGTGGTGGCACATGCCTGTGATCCCAGAAATTGGGAGGCTGAGGCAGGAGGATCACAGGTTCAGGGCTAGCTTTAGCAACTTAATGAGGCTCTCAGCAATTTAGTGAGATCCTGTTTCCAAATAAAATAGGGTTGGGAATGTAACTCGGAGGCAGAATGCCCCTGGGTCCAATCCCCACCACCACATACACACACGAAATAATAATAATAATAATAATAATAATAATAATAATAAAATCACCACGAAATATTACTTTATACCCATGCTACTAACAAAAATTAGAGTGCCGGGCATGGTGGCGCACGCTTGTAATCCCAGTACTTTGGGAGGCAGAGACCGGAGGATCCGGGTTCGTGGCATGCGCGCTCTGTCTCTCTCTCTCTTTCTCCCTGTCTCTCTCTCTCTTTCTCCCTGTCTCTCTCTCTCTCTCTCTCTCCTTAGTGAGGCCTCCGCAACTTCGTGAGACCCGGTTTCAAAATAAAGTATAAAAAATAGGGCCAGGGGCGTAGTGCAGAGGTAGAACGCCCCTGGGTTCAATCCCTGGTACCGCAAAAAAAAAAAAAAAAAAAAATTAGAGTGGGAGATCATTTTAGCAGCTGTTGATGGGTGGAAAATGGGAACCCTTGGGGCCCTGCTGCTGGAATGTGAACTGGCCCGGACTTTCTGGAGAACAATCTACGAGAAATTAATGAAATTAAGTATACATTAATCCCATACCATCCCTGGTGTTATTCCCCAGCCTCCTAATTTGTCAGCTTGAAGAAAAACGCATGCATAGATCCTGTGGTGACAGGAACTGGCTGTACTTGCAGTGCTGAGTTATACAAGCAGAGAATTGAAAGCGACCTAGATGCCCCGTGAAGGTGATAAATAAAATACCGTGGATTCTTTCGCTGTGATATAACGCAGGAGAAACAATGAATGAGAATTCTATGCAATTAAGTGAATAAATCCAAAAGGCAGTGTTGAATGGGAAAAACTAAGAAAGCTAGCTCAATGTTATGTCAATTAAATCTGCTTAGGGAAAACTAGACTCTCTTTTTTTATCATTGTGTTTGTTTGTTTGGTACTAGGGATTGAACCCAGGGGCATTCGACCTATGAGCTACACCCCCAACCCTTTTTTTATTTTTTATTATCTTGCTAAGTTGCTGAACATATCACTAAGTTGCTGAGGCTGGCCTCAAATCTGTGATCCTCCTGTCTCAGCCTCCCACGTACTGGGATTACAGGTGTATGTCACCACGCCTGGCTCACTCTCATTTTTAAGGAAACCTACAGGCTTCAAGTTATATATTAAATAGTTTCTAGTGGGTATTTCTATGCAAGTAGGATGGATAGAAGAGAATATCATTTTTAAAAAGAAAAATTTAATCTGGCAGAGATAAGGATTTTGATGTCTCATGAACATCCAAGTGTCTGAGGTTAAAAATGTGTTTCAGAAGCCGGGCATGGTGGCGCACGCTTGTAATCCCAGTACTTGGGAGGCTGAGACCGGAGGATCTGGGTTCGTGGCCAGCCTCAGCTACTTAGTGAAGCCCTCCGCAACTTAGTGAGACCCTGTTTCAAAATAAAGAATAAAAAATAGGGCCAGGGGTGTAGCTTGGATGCCCCTGGGTTCAATCCCTGCCAGAAAAAAAATGTATTTCAGAAATTTCCTTAGCGAACATATTCATAATCATCATTCCAAGTTTTCAGTCTACCATTATTTATTTAACTAGTGAATGCCTGGTCATTAGAAAGGACCCTCGCTTATTTTTATTTTTCCTTATCGTTAAAAGATTTCTCTGTTCAGCTGGTAAGGAAAACACAGTCCTAGGAACCTGCATGCTGATCTGTGTCTACTTTTTGATCATTAAACAGAATCTCACTCTTTCTAACTAATGTTTCCCCTGCTGGAGTTACCTTAGAGCTGGTGGGTTGCAATTCCTTTGAAATGATGTAGGGGGGGAAGCCAGTGTGTATTTTCCGAAGTCGCCAGTAGTCCCCCATATTATATGGCAAAGCTGACACATCTCTGTTTTTTATACTGCATCATTTATAATCCCAAGTAACGTACAAAGCAAATAAATGTAAACACAAATTATAGAGCTCTCCTATGCAGTCTCATAAGAATCTGATGCAAGCTGGGCTTCTTTTAATACCCTCATTTATTAATATCTTTTAATGCCAGCATCTAGTAACCTGGGGACATTAGGCCAAGGTTAGAAGCAGAGGAAACATAACTCCTCAGATTATCTACCAGGGCCGGGCATCGTGGTGCCCGCCTCTAATCCCAGTACTTGAGAGGCTGAGACAGGAGGATCGTTGGTTGAAGGCCAGCCTCGGCAACCTAGCAAGACTCTCAGCAACCGAACTAGACCCTGTTTCAACATAAAAAATGAAAAGTTTTAAATTTTTGCATTAGCTGGGGGTGTAGGTCAGAGGTAGAAAGCCCCTGGGTTCAATCCCCAGTGCCCCCCAAAAAAGAAAAAAAATAATTATCGACCAAATCAGAAAAGCATTCAGTGACATTCCTACTGACCTCTGGAAGTATGTTTTCTAAACCCACTTAATTTGTGTTATCTAAAACGCGGCTTCCTTCCTCCGGCCTTTTCTCGGCGCTTTGGGACTGTCAACGGGGATTTACTTTGAATGTCTCTACATGCGGATTGATTAATACGACAATCTAGTCTAGGGCAGAAACTGCCACGGAAGCTGATGTATTGATTGTGCCATCAGCTGAAATACTGAAATAGCATTATAGAAAAAAGCACAGTTAGGTTTTTTACTATATATATATATGTATAAGTCTGAAAATATACTCCTTTGAAAGCAATAAGGGTGGGAGGGACCTGTCCCTTGAATTCACAAGACTTATTTGTTAAAAGAAAAGATACAAGCCATGCGTGGTGGTACAAACCTGTCATCCTAGTACTTGGGAGGCTGAGACAGGAGGATCGCAGGTTCATGGCCACCTTCAGCAACTTAGTGAGACCCTGTTTCAAAATAAAAAGAAAAAACCAGGCATGGTGGTGCATGCCTGTAATCCCAGTACTTGTGAGGTTGAGATAGGAGAATCGCAGGTTTGAGGACAGTTTCAGCAACTTAGTGAAGCCCCGTTTCCAAGTAAAAAATAAAATAGGTTTGGAGGTGTAGCTCAGAGGCAGAATGTCCCTGGGTTCAATCCCCAGTACCACCATAAATAAATAAATAAATAAATAAATAAATAAATAATAAATACATGCATACATACATACATACATACATACATACATAAATAGAGCTGGGTGTGTAGCTCAGAGGCTGAATGCCATGGGTTCAATCCGTAGTATCCTAGTATCACACACACAAAAAAAAAAGAAAGAAAGAAAGAAAGAGAAAAGAAAAGAAAAGGAAAGAAAAAAGAAAGGAAAGGTCCAGTCAGGAAAACGTTTACGATCAAGCGCTCTGAGGCATGGGTAAAGATAACAGGCTTACCTAAAGATGGGATCGTGATCTGATGCACCTTCAAAGAGTTAGGATCCTTCAACTGGAAATCCACTTTGAGAATCTGATTTGGGGTCCCAGATTATACTGAAGTATGTCCACATGGGGGAAATTCACGCCTCAGAGAATCTACACGGCAGAGCATAGAGCGAAAGAACACTATTCTTAAGCCCTAAGCAGGGCCTGGTGATGCACACCCATAATCCCAAGACTTAGGAGGCTGAGACAGGAGGACTGCAAGTTTGAGGCAAGTCTCAGGGACTTAAAGAGGCCCTCAGCAACTTAGCTTGACCCTGGTTAAAAATAAATAAAATAGGACTGGGGGTGTAGCTCAGAGGTAGAAGGCCCCTGGGTTCAATCCCTAGTATTATAAATGATGATGATGATGATGATGATGATATGATGAAGCAGCAAGAAAATTAAGCATCATTTCTGCAAAATCAAGCATATCTTTTACCAAAAAATCTAGTGTGTCTATTTCTGCCTTCTCCAAAATTTTTATAGGAAGCAGAGAATCAGCAAACTAACTTAGTAAAATGTTTTTTTCTGTAATATTTTGTTAAAATATGATTTTAACTCTGCCCCATTCATAGTAATTTAAAATCCAGAATCAAGCTGGGTGTGGTGGCGCACACCCATCATCCTAGTACTTGGGAGGCTGAGACAGGAGGATCACAGGTTCAAGACCAGCCTCAGCAAGTAGTGAGACTCTCATCAACCTAGCAAGACCCTGTTTCAAAATAAAACTAAATAAAAGGGCTGGGGATGTAGCTCAAAGGTAGAATGCCCCTGGGTTCAATCCCAAGTACCACAAAAAATAAATAAATGAATATAAAAAAATAAACTTCAGAACTAGACATTCAACTCAGCCCTACGCCATTCAGTTCTTGCCGTTGCAGGCCAGCACTTTTAGAGCCAAATACATATACTATCCAGGCTAGATTGTTTTTTCATATGTATTATAGAAGCTGGGCGAGGTGGCACACACCTGTGATTCCCGTACTTGGGAGGCTGAGACAGGAGGATCACAGGTTGGAGGGCAGCCTCAGCAACTTAGCAAGGCCCTCAGCAAATTACTGAGACCCTGTTTCCAAATAAAAGAATAAAATAGGTGTGGGAGGTGTAGCTCAGAGGTAGAATGCGCCTGGGTTCAGTAAAACACACACACACACAAAGTGTTATAGACATGGAATCCTATTGCATAAAAGAAATATAACATGCAGATCACTGTATAAAACAGAAAAACATAGAGGTACCACGGGTTAAAACAGGAAAGGCAGGGTCTGTGGGCTGCCTGCTCATCTCTCCCCTGGCCCTACCCCCTCCCTAGACAAAGGACCTGCAGGCTTTTGCAGAACATATTTTGCAAAATGTCGGTATGCATTTATTAGGTTTACACTGAGGCGATCCACAGTGCGCTCTCCTGTTTTCTAAAATGCTATCCATACTTGCTTAACTTTAAATATTAAGTGATATGGGTTCCAAAATCACAGATTAGATACAACAGTAAGAATATCTACTACATAATGATTTATCCGCGAATCGCACGATAATCCTTTATTGAGTACATCTGAGGCTTAGACAAATAAATATCATGGATTTTTCTGGAAAGATTTTTTTTTTTCCACTCCAGAGCAGTCTGGCTACAAAAGGCAGATTGATGGCAGCCTCTTGCCTGTTGTGGCTCTTGTCACAAAGAGCATCTTAGTGTCCCCTGCAGACATAGAGGGTATCCTTCATGCCCAAGGCACTGGGCTAGTTACCTCCCG
The DNA here is from genome assembly GCA_004027185.1 of Glis glis. Taxonomy (NCBI): domain Eukaryota; kingdom Metazoa; phylum Chordata; class Mammalia; order Rodentia; family Gliridae; genus Glis; species Glis glis. The sequence goes on along the minus strand of PVJS01026359.1, from coordinate 4,786 downwards.
TTCCTAAAGCACGGTATGTGTAACTTTGCTTGTATATCAGTGTCCAGGGGTCTTCATGACTACACGCAATATAAATTTGCATTGCATGATTACAAACTCCAGCTTGGGGAAAGCATGTCCCTTTGAAATATCAGAACTGTGGGGTTAGAAGACAGGGTCGGGAGTAGTTTTCTGTGGTGGTCAGTATGAATGATCACAGACTTAGAAGCTTAAAGCAGCAGAAATTTATTGCGTCATGATTTAGAAGAGCAGAAGTCCTAAATCAAGGTGTCCGTAGGACGATGCTCCGGCTGCTGCCCCTAGAGGGAAACCTGTTTTTTGACTGTTCCAGGTTTCAGTGGCTGGACCTGCATTGGGCCTCACTCCCAGGTCAGCTTCTATACCTACTTTTTTCTCCTCCTTTTCTGCCTGTGTCTTCTCATCTTTCGTTTATTTATCTTTTCTGTAGTGCTGGGGATTAACCCAGGGGCATTCTACCTTTGAGCTTTACCCCCAGCCCTATTTTTTAATTCTTTATTTTATTTTTTTTTTATTTTTGCGGTACTGGGGATTGAACCCAGGGGCATTCTACCTCCGAGCTCCACCCCCATCCCTATTTTTTATCCTTTATTTTGAAACCAGGTCTCATGAAGTTGCAGAGGGCCTCACTAAGTAGCTGAGGCTGGCCGCATACCTGGATCCTCCAGTCTCCGCCTCCCAAGTACTGGTAAATCTTTATTTTTGAAACAGGGTCTCACTAAGTTGTGGAGGCCTCACTAAGTAGCTGAGGCTGGCCTTGAACCTGCGATCCTCCGGTCTCAGCCTCCCAAGTACTGGGATTACAAGTGTGTGCCACCACGCCCGGCTTTAGTATAGTCTTATAGATTCTGAATAAAAGTGAGTCCTCAAAAACAAAAAGTAAATACATAAGTCCAGATAATGACAGTCTTGAAAACTAAAACTACCAGTAAAGTGATTATAAATGAAATGAAAACCACTTGGACGATTATACAAGACTTCACATTAACCTATTTTTGCGAATTTACCCAGGTGCTCAAACTAATTACGAAGCAAGCACATTTCCTGTCGCATAACCTACAATGTGTCTAGCTCTGTTGAGTGTGAGTACAAAGAGTATTTTCCCCTCCTCCAATTAATGATATAAAATACAAAACATGCATTTGTTTTCTCTGAGGGACAACTCCAATTTGGGTTATATATTCTAACTAGTGGGATGGAAATTGCAGTACATGGATCAGTTACGGCTGTTCGATTGTCCATTTTGTAAAGGGAGAACGGTTTCAATTATATAGGATTCCATTGCGTCTGTGGTGAATTCGGTTTAATGAGGAGCTTATCTGTGTGCACATAACAGTATCCAGTTGCGTACGTATTACCTGCCTGTTTTTATTTGTGGAAGAAATGAATCTTTATTAATATTCAGGCGTACGTATTACCTGCCTGTTTTTATTTGTGGAAGAAATGAATCTTTATTAATATTCAGTTGTCTTCCTATGTGTCCTGAAACTAAGAACATATCTGGGATTGAATAGGCGTTTTCAACCAATGGCGTGAGATCTCTGTGTGTGGAGTCCTAAACAAGCAAATTCGAGCTCTATCCCTATTATAATATCTCCTCACCTCCTAGAAATATTATTAATTTTATGTGCTTTTTATTAGTGCATTATAGTCTAATATCACAATGAGCGGGGCGTGGCGGCACACACTTGTAATCCTAGTACTTGGGAGGCTGAGACCAGAGGATCCGGGTTCAAGGCCAGCCTCAGCTACTTAGTGAGACCCTATTTCAAAATAAAGAATAAAAAATAGGGCTGGGGGTGTAGGTCAGAGGTAGAATGCCCCTGGGTTCAATCCCAGTACCGCAAAAAATAAATAAATAAATAAATAAATAATATCACAATGAAAATCAAGTTGATAGTAACATACATGCACCCAGCACTTGGCGCACCCCCTCGCCTCCCCTCCTCCCCAGTACAGAGTACTGAGACTGACGTTGGTATATTCTCGTGTGTACGCATGGTCGATGGTAGTAATTCCATTAATGAACTTCATTCTTCCCCTCCCCCTTCCCTGACTCCACCGAGGCTTCTCCACCATTGTCTAGAGACCCTTTTGTCTCCCCACTACTCCCTAGCTAGCGCATATTAGAGAAAACATATGACCCTTCTCCTTCTGCGATGGCTGATCTCACTTAACATGATGCTCTCCAGATCCTTCCATTTTCTTGCAAATGATGTTATTTTGTTCTTCTTGATTGCTGAGTAGAATTCCACTGTGTGAATTTCCCATAATTTTGTGATCCATTCATCTGTTGATGGACACCTAGGTTGGTTCCACAATTTGGCTATTGTGAATTGTGCTGCTATAGCAGGGCTGGTTTAGTGATTTAAGAGCCAGTGAGATGCTCCCAAATAGTTCAAATCTGCCTTGTCCAAATTCATGGACACCGCCATGTTTTATAGGGCAATTTTAGGGACACTAAAGGGACTTGACACATTTCAGCTCTTCCCTGGGCCTCCTTACTCATGACAACAGATAGAAATCGAGCAAGCCTGAAGGGCAACACAGTATAAAGGCTGCCAGCGAGATTTCAGCAAATAGAAGAACAATTAAAGCCAGGCATGGTGGCACACGCTTGAAATCCCAGTACTTGGGAGGCTGAGACAGGAGGATCGCAGGTTTAAGGCCAGCCTCAGCAAGTAGCGAGACTCTCTGCAACCTAGTGAAACCCAGTTTCCAAATAAAAAAATAAAAAGGGCTAGGGGTGTAATTCAAAGGTAATGCCCTGGGTTGAATCCCCAGTACCACAAAAAAAAAAGAAAGAAAAACAATTAAAACTACCCTGCTTTTACAGTATTGTTAATCTATGGAGTTTCATATGCTTTGCTATCTCAAATTTTCTGTTTGAGGAAACAAAAACTGAATATATTCACCACAATGATGATAATTTTTCTGTTTATATCTTGAAATTCATTTTGTGAACTAATGCAGTAGTTTTATTTTTTATTGTGTGTGTGTGTGTGTGTGTGTGTGTGTGTGTGTGTGTGTTTTACTGGAGATTGAACCCAGGGACATTCTACCTCTGAGCTACACCCCCACCATTTTTACAAATTTTTCATTTTGAAACGGTCTCACTAGGTTGCTGAGAGTCCCGTTACATGGCTAAGGCCGGCCTCAACCCTGCTGAGATCCTCCTGTCTCAGCCTCCCAAGTACTGGGATTACAGGCTTATGCCACCATGTCTAACCTAGTGTAGATTCTTAAAAATTAATAGCTAACCTTAAGAAAAATAAATAGATGTTTCTGAACGATCATATTATAGAAATAGTATCTCCTTGAATTTCTGGGTTTACTAACTAACTTTATGACTGCGATTGTGTATTTATTTAATAACACCAGAGAAACAGCACATTTTCTAAATGTCAACTAGAGATAGAAATGTGTTTAATTAAATTTGAAAAAAATAAATAAAGGGGGAAATCAGGAAGAGAGGAAAGGAGGGAGAGGAAAGAAAGAAGAAAAAAGAAAACTAGAGAATAGAAAAAAAACATATTGGAGCCGGGCGCGGTGGCGCACGCTTGTAATCCCAGTACTTTGGGAGGCAGAGACCGGAGGATCCGGGTTCGCGGCCAGCCTCAGCTCTCTCGCTCTCCCTGTCTCTCTCTCTGTCTCTCTCTCTCCCTGTCTCTCTCTCTACTTAGTGAGGCCCTCCGCAACTTCGTGAGACCCGGTTTCAAAATAAAGTATAAAAAATAGGGCTGGGGGTGTAGCGCGGAGGTAGAACGCCCCTGGGTTCAATCCCCGGTACCGCAAAAAAAAAAAAGAAAAAAAAAACGTATTGGAATGTGTGTGCTGCAGACCTAGGGTTTCCGGCAGAGAAGTGGGAATGTCTTAGGACTTGGCTGTGTTGATTTCTCCAACTTCGTCTCCTTGACACTCATTTCCTCTTATTATTTATTTATTTATTTATTTGCAGTACCGAGGATTGAACCCAGGAGCATTCTACCTCCGAGCTCCAACCCCGTTCCTACTTTTTATTCTTTATTTTGAAACAGGGTCTCACGAAGTTGCAGAGGGTCTCACTAAGTAGCTGAGGCTGGCTGCGAACCCGGATCCTCCGGTGTCCACCTCCCAAGTACTGGGATGACAAGCGTGCGCCACCACGCCCAGCTTTGTTTCCTCATACTTAACAGGAAGAGGTCAGCTCCGATTGTCTTCAGGATTCTTGACATTCTAATAGGATCTGAGCGCATCGATCAGACTTTCTGCTGTTTTATTGAAGCTGACTCGTCTGATGTCTTCCATCATTCCGGTGACTTCTTGGAGACTTTGAGGACATAAATTCTGTACTAATATTTTTCTAAGCACAATAATCAATGCCATGAATTGATGTTCACATAGCATTTCAGAGTCAGGAAGAGCCCAGTCAGTTCCATTAAAAACTCTCGGTTCAGGTTACACAGATAAATATGGAAAGGGACGTTATTTTAGTCCAAGGACCTGTGACCTGGTACTTTTTCCACGACACCACACTGCCCCTTCCTTCCTTCCTTCCTTCCAACCATCCTTCCTTCCTTCTTTCCTTTTATCTTTCTTTTTTGTTGTTGTTGTTGTACTGGGGATTGAACCCACGGGCATTCTAACTCTGAGCTCCACCCCCAGCCCTCTTTTATTTTTATTTGTATTGTATATAGGGATTAAACCCAGGAGCATTCTACCTCCCAGCTCTATTTAATTAATTAATTAATTTATTTATTTATTTATTTATTTATTTATTTATTTATTT
>PVJS01026358.1:0-27068 GCA_004027185.1 Glis glis | reverse complement strand
CCTTAGCTCTCTCTCTCTCTCTCTCTCTCCCTGTCTCTCTCTCTCTCTCTCTCTCCCTGACTCTCTCTCTCTCTCTCTCTCCTTAGTTTAGTGAGACCTCCGCAACTTTGTGAGACCCAGTTTCAAAATAAAGTATAAAAAATAGGGCCGGGGGTGTAGCGCGGAGGTAGAACGCCCCTGCGTTCAATCCCCGGTACCACAAAAATAAATAAATAAATAAATAAATAAATAAATAAATAAATAAAAATAGGGCTGGGGGTATGGCTCAGAGGTAAAACACCCCAGGGGGGTTCAACCCCCAGTACTCCCCACACAAAAACAAAAAGATGCTTACAAAGGAGAAAGAAAGATAAATGGTATTAAGATTTACTAAGGAAGGAAGCCGGGCATGGTGGCACACACTTGTAATCCCAGTACTTGGGAGGCTGAGACCAGAGGATCTGGGTTCATGGCCAGCCTCAGCTACTTAGTGAGGCCTCCGCAACATAGTGAGACCCTGTTTCAAAATAAAGAATAAAAAAAATAGGGCTGGGGGTGTAGCTTGGAGGTAGAATGCCCCTGGGTTCAATCCCCAGTACCGCAAAAAAAAAAAAAAAAAGATTTACCAAGATAGGCTGGGATATCTGTAATCCCAGTACATGGGAGGCTGAGACAGGAAGATTGCAGGCTTGAGGTCAGCCTTAGCAACTTAGCAGATCCTGTTTCCAAATAAAAAACAAAGTAGGGGTGGAGATATAGCTCAAAGGGAGAAAGCCTCTGGGCTCAATCCCCTGTAACAAAACAAAAGTCAGTTTAAATTAAGTGAAAAGATAAGCCACAAGCAAGAAAAAGATATTTGCCACACATATACCCTAGAAAGGATTAGAATCAAGAATATATGAAACCCTCTATACATATAAGACATAATTCAATGAGCACAAGACACGAACAGATATTTCAGAGATGAAGAAATACATATAGAAATACATAACTTCACTAGTAACCAGGGAAACAAAACAAAACATCAAAACCATAGAGCCAGGCGTGGTGGTGCACACTTGTAATCCTAGTACTTGGGAGGCTGAGACAGGAGGATGGCAGGTTCACAGCCAGCCTCAGCTACTTAGTGAGCCCCTCTGCAACTTAGTAAGCCCGTTTCAAAATAAAGAATAAAAAATAGGGCTGGGGGTGTAGCTCAGGTAAAATGCCCCTGGGTTCAATCCCCAGTATCACAAAAAAAAAAACCAGCATAGAGAAATACTATTTTTTTTTGTACTGGGGATTGAACCCAGGGACATTCTACCTTCGAGCTACACCCCCAGTCCTATTTTTTATTCTTTATTTTGAAACAGGGTCTCACTAAATTGCGGAGGGCCTCACTAAGTAGCTGAGGCTGGCCATGAACCTACGATCCTCCTGTCTCAGCCTCCTAAATACTGGGATTAAAAGCTTGCGCCACCATGCCCAGCTGAGAGATACTATTTTTATACACATTCATTTGGTTAAAAAGTTATAAAATGCCAATGACATGGATCAATAAGATTTCTTATATATTCCTGGTAAGACTGTAAGCCAGGTGTGGTAGTATGCCCTTGTAATCCCAGTACTTGGGAGTCTGAGATAGGAAGATCACAGGTTCTAGGCCAGCCTCAGAAACTTAACGAGGCCCTCAGCAACCTTGTCTCAAAACAAAAAGTAAAATAGGGTTGGGAATGTAGCTCAGGCAGAAGGTACTTGGGTTCAATCCCTAATAACTAACACATACACACACACACACACACACACACACACACACCTTCTTTAAAGTTCTTTTTTTTTCTTTTTATATATATATATATATATTTTGCGGTACCGGGGATTGAACCCAGGGGCGTTTTACCTCCAAGCTACACCCCTGGCCCTATTTTTTATACTTTAATTTGAAACTGGGTCTCACGAAGTTGCGGAGGGCCTCACTAAATAGCTGAGGCTGGCTGTGAACCCGGATCCTCTGGTCTTTGCCTCCCAAGTACTGGGATTACAAGAGTGCACCACCACGCCCGGCCAAGTTCTTTTTTTTTTTTAAAAAAGCAAGGATTGCTAAATACTAGCTTCAGGATATCAATGAGGGTAGACAGTGGTTAGGACAGAGAGAAGCACTTACATAGATGTAAATTTTTTTGTGTGTGGTACTGGGGATTAAACCGAGAGGCATTCTACCTCTGAGCTACACCCTCAGCTCCATCTTATTTTTATTTTGAAACAAGGTCTTGCTAGGTTGATGAGAATCTCACTACTTGCTGAAGCTGTCTTTGAACCTGCAATCCTCCCATCTCAGCCTCCCAAGTACTGGGATTACAAGCGTGCACCACAACATCTGGTTCATAGATGTAAATTATTGGTAATTTTCTATTTCTTTGAGTGCTGGCTGGGTATTCATTATGTTATTGATAAATAAAAGAAATTTAAAGGCCCGTGGATGTGTGGGGATTGTGTGTCACGAACTAAGAATTATTATTAATCCAACCCTAGGTGCCCAGTTTTTTTGTTCTTTTTTGTGTGTGTGTGCTGGGGATTGCATCCAAGGGCATTCTAACTCTTTTTTTTTCTTTTTTTATATATATATATATATTTTGCGGTACCGGGGATTGAACCCAGGGGCGTTTTACCTCCGAGCTACACCCCCAGCCCTATTTCTTTTTTTTTTTTTATTTTGAAACAGGGACTCACTAAGTTGCGGAGGGCCTCACTAAGTAGTTGAGGCTGGCCACGAACCTGCAATCCTCCTGTCTCAGCCACCCAAGTACTGGGATTTTGCTACTACACCTGGCTAGGTGCCCAGGTTAAAAGAGAAAACACAGCTGGGTGTTGTAGCACATGCCTGTGGTCCTAATATTTGGGAGGCTGAGATAGGAGGATAGCAGGTTCGAGGAAAGCCTCAGCAAGTAGTGAGACTCTCATCAACCTAGCAAGATCCTGTTTCCAAATAAAAATAAAATAGGGCTGGGGTGTAGCTCAGAGATAGAATGTCCCTGGGTCACGCGTGCGTGTGTGTGTGTGTGTGTGTGTGTGTGTGTTAGTTACTGGGGACTTGGGGACTGAACCCAGGGGTGTTCTACCTTTGAAGTATATCCTCAGCCCTATTTTATTTTTTGGTTTTGAAAAAGGGTCTCACTAAGTTGTGAAGGGCCTCTAAATTGCTGAGGCTAGCCTCGAACCTATGATCCTCCTGTTTTAGCCTCCCAAATACTGGAATTACAGGCTTGTGCCACCATGCCTGACTCAAAGCTGGGATTTAATCCAGACTGGCTGGTTAGAATATCTGTTCTCTTAATCACTATAGTATGGAAATTGCTGGGTGTGGTGGTACATGCCTGTAATTCCAGTACTTGGGAGGTTGGAGCAGGAGGATCCCAGATTTGAGGACAGCCTCAGCAACTTAGTGAAACCCTGTTTCAAAATAAATGATGGGTGGGTGGGGGGAGGCCGGGCATGGTGGCGCACGCTTGTAATCCCAGTACTTTGGGAGGCGGAGACCAGAGGATCCGGGTTCGTGGCCAGCCTCAGCTCTCTCTCTCTCTCTCTCTACCTAGTGAGGCCCTCCGCAACTTTGTGAAACCCGGTTTCAAAATAAAGTATAAAAAATAGGGCCGGGGGTGTAGCGCGAAGGTAGAATGCCCCTGCGTTCAATCCCCAGTACCGCAAAAAAAAAAAAAAAAAAAAAAAAAAGATGGGAAAAAAAGAAGCTGGGCGTGGTGGCGCGTGCTTGTAATCCCAGTACTTGGGAAGCTGTGACAGAAGGATCGCAGGTTCACAGACAGCCTCAGCGACTTAGTGAGGTCCTCGGCAACTTAGTGAGACCCTGTCTCAAAAGGAAGAATAAAAAAATAGGGCTGGGGGTGTAGCTTGGAGATGGAATGCCCCTGGGTTCAATCCCCAGTACTGCAAAACAAACAAACAAACAAACAAACAAACAAACAAAGACTTTTGCCATGTGCATGATATTACTCTTTGAATTTTAAAACTAGCAATTATTTTTAGCTTTCCTAATCCATTTTTACGGAAAAAGTTAAAAATATACAAAAGTAGAGCCGGGTGTGGTGGCGCACACCTGTAACCCCTAGTGCTTGGGAGGCTGAAACAGGAACACAGGTTCCAGACAGCCTCAGCAACCTAGCGAGACCAGATTTCAAAACAAAAAATAAAAAGGGCTGAGATTATAGCTAGGAAGTAGAATGCCCCTGAGTTCAATCCCTAGTACCACAAAAATTTTTTAAAAATTAAAAAATATATACAAAAGTAGAATGCTAGAAAGAACTCCCATGTACCCAACACCCAATTTCAACAATTACCAGATCATGTCAATCCTGTTTCATCTGTGTTCCTCTTCCCACTTTCTCTTGCTCTATTATTTTGTTCTAAGCTTACTGATACGTTTCCTGCCTCAGGCAATGGAATCCACCATCTCCCCCAAGGAATTCTGGTTCCTTTTAGTGGAAAGTAGTATTGAAAGATAAAAATCTGGACACTAGGAGATAAACACACACTGTTTGCAAAAACACAAAGGTCAGGGATGGTGGTGCTAGTCTGTAATCTCAGTACTTGGGTGGCTGAGATGGGGGGTAGCAGGTTTAAGGACAGCCTCAGCGATTTAGGGAAACCGTTAAAAAAAATGAAAAATAACCAGGTATGGTGGCGCACACTTGTAATCCCAGTACTTGGGAGGCTGAGACAGGAGGATTGTAAGTTCGAGACCAGCCTCAGCATCTTAGTGAGACCCTCAGCAACTTAGTGAGACCCTGTTTCAAAATAAAAAAATAAAATTGGGCTAGGGGTGTGGCTCAGAGGTAGAATGCCCCTGGGTTCGATTCCCAGTACCAAAATAAATAAATAAATAAACCCACAAATAAGAAGCTTTACAGCCGGGCGTGGTGGTGCACGCTTGTAATCCCAGTACTTTGGGAGGCGGAGACCGGAGGATCCGGGTTCGCGGCCAGCCTCAGCTCTCGCGCTCTCTCTCTGTCTCTCTCTTTCTCCTTAGTGAGGCCCTCTGCAACTTCGTGAGACCCGGTTTCAAAATAAAGCATAAAAAATAGGGCCGGGGGCGTAGCGCGGAGGTAGAACGCCCCTGCGTTCAATCCCCGGTACCGCAAAAAAAAAAAAAAAAAGAAGATTTACATAGAGGGTTTTCATCTGTTTCAAGGTTACATGAGTGCTACATAAAAGGAAATATATTATTGTTTTACTCCATGTTTAAAAGTCAATCCAGAAGAACTATGTTGCCATGACTTTTTGCCTTAAATTGACCTGCATAGGTGACTCATTGATCAAAGAAAAAGATAAGGGCTTATCTGTATAGTTTCCCAAATCTGTTAGACTTGAGGAAGCACAAGAGTTGAGAAAGAGAATTCAAGTTGTTAAAAAGTGCCAGTGTGTGTGGCACTACTTGAGGCATGCCAGACTTTGTGGCTTGTCACTTAAGAGCACCAGGGAACTTGATGGAAGCTACTGCCCACAGCTGGCAGCAGTAAGAAGCCTCGCCTAAAGGGACTGGTAGCCTTCCTGGCGCCAAGAGAACTGGCAAGTTTAATAGACATAAAAGGCCATTATCAAGCTGGGTGTGGTGTCACATGCCTGTAATCCCAGTACTTGGGAGGCTGAGACAGTAGGATTGTAGGTTTGAGACCAGCCTCAGCATCTTAAGTGAGACCCTAAGCAACTTAGTAACTTAGTGAGACCCTGTTTCAAAACAAAAAATAAAAAAAGGGCTGGGAGTCCAATCCCCTGTATCACAACAAACAAACAAACAACAACAACAACAAAAAGAAAAGGCCATTATCAGTAAAAGGGCCAAAATATAGACTATGATCTGTGTGTGTCTGTCCATGACAGAACAGAGTAACATATATGTTGGATCCATGCTGTAAATTGTTTTTATTTCATTTGCATTCCTTAAAGCATGAAGCTTTTTAGTGAGGTTCTAGCAGCTTATATTTACACAAGTGTTTTGAAAAGGGCTGAGAGAGGACAAAAGGGATCCCTTGTTTATAGGGCCAACACTTCGAATGCTTCTTTTGGTGTTGGTGATGAGTTGTTGAGGTGCAATCCAAGCTTTCATCTTATCTCCTGTGATCAAGGGCCAGATTTGTGAGAACAGCCAACCTGGGTGAGGAGGATCTTTCAGTGGTTATGAAAACAGAGATAAGCTTTCAACAGATTCCCTCAACTCATAGCAGTATATTGATCCATCTCTCCTTTTAGTGCTCTTACAAAAAAAGGCGGGGGGGGGGGAGTGTTGAGGACAAGCTGCCATAGCACATCCTGGCACCAGTGTTGGTCCTTGGATCTATACAACTCAGCCCTCTGAACAAAGCCGAGTAGTCACGACTAGCTTTTGCTACGAAATGCTTTTTCCATCCCCTTTAAAATCAGTTTGAAATTTAAAAAGAAAAAGCAAATGTGCACATGAAAACGGCACAATTTTAAAATATCAGTATGTTTTCAATCAAATGTCTTCTTTCCACATTCATATTTTATAAATTCTATTGTTCATGTATCCTCAGTATATACAATTATGATTGCAGTATGAAATTTATCTTGGGAACTGAGAAACATTTGATTTCCTGGCAGATGTAAAAAGGACTAACGCTGGGAATTGAACGTTTTTTTCCCTACCAATAATAGTAGATTAAAGTTTTCTGTTTCATCTCCAATCATAAAGTGAGCAGTCTCTTGACAGTGAGGTTTGTTTTCTTTGGCCTGCAGAGAAAATGTGTATTTTACCCATGGGCATATATTAAATCCCTTAAAATAGCAAACAATCATTTAGGGACCCAGTCTGCATGATAAAGTGGCTTACTTGTGGCTTGTGTTTTTTCTTAAATAGCTTTATTAAGCTATAATTTATGTACCATAAAGTTCACCCCTTTAAAGGGTACAATTCAGTAGTTTTTAGTATACTTACAAAACTGAATGTGGTTCCTTCTTTAATGTTATTTCTGTACGTGTGTATACAGAGAAAAGTCTCTCCACTCCCAATCCACAGCCCCCTCCTGAGGGCAATCCTAGCTACAATTTCCTATGTATTCATCAAGGAAGTGTCTATGAAAATATTAAAAAATACATGCACATTTATATAGATGATGCCTATATAATTTTAAAAACCACAATTGGTAGCATGTTATATACATTATTCTATGTCCTATTAAGTTCTATTTTAAAGCCAGACGTGGTGGCGCAGGCTTGTAATCCCAGTACTTGGGAGGCTGAGACCCGTGGATCCGGGTTTGCGGCCAGCCTCAGCTACTTAGTGAGGCCCTCCTCAACTTCGTGAGACCCGGTTTCAAAATAAAGGATAAAAATAGGGCCGGGGGGTGTAGCTCAGAGGTAGAACGCCCCTGGGTTCAATGCCGGGTACTACAAAAAAAAAAGGTTCTATTTTAGTAGCTAGTTTTAATCCAATGAATATGTCTACACATTACAATACTGTGGATTTTTATGCTTTACATATTGGACTTCTTTCAAGTTTCTTTGATCTAATTGAGATAAAAGGCCCACATTTGCACCATCCTCGGGATTATTTATCCTCTTACCCCCAAAAAAGGATGGCTCAGGCAGGCTAACCAGGTTGCAGTCCCTAATCTTCTAACAGTTTTCAAGTTTAGATTATCAGTTTGGGGGACATTGTTACTTTGAAAAATGTCATGTTTAAAAATACCTCGCAGCCTGGCATGGTGGTGCATGTCTGTAATCCCAGGAGGCCAAGGAGGATCGCAGGTTTGAGACCAGCCTCAGCAATTTAGTGAGCCTCTCAGCAACCTAGCAAGATCCTGTTTCAAAACAATAAATAAAAAGGATGGTGATATAGCTCAGAGGTGGAATGCCTCTGGGTCCAATTCCTAGTACCAAAAAACAAACACACGACACAAACACCACCTTGAATCCTCTACTACAGACTGGATCTTGTGAGAGGTGGTGATGAATATAAGAATGTTCCAAGCCGGGCATGGTGGCGCATGCTTGTAATCCCAGTAGTTAGGACGCGGAGACCAGAGGATCCGGATTCCCGGCCAGCCTCAGCTACTTAGTGAGGCCCTCTGAAACTTAGTGAGACCCTGTTTCAAAATAAAGAATAAAAAACAGTGCCGGGGGTGTAGATCGGAGGGTTAGAATGCCCCTGGGTTCAATCCCCAGTACTGCAAAAAAAAAAAAAAAAAAAAAAGTTCCAACCTGTGCCAGGCACATAACTACATAACTCGGGACTGCAGGAAAGTCCACTATTTTCTTTTACCAGATGGTGAGCGCCAGCACTCAGGCTGTACCTAATTTGAGTGTCACCAGCACCTTGCACAGGTGTTTTTCTGACACAATAATGGTCTATGTGAAGAATAAAATTTGAGTTTCTAAGTGGATAATGGTTAAAGGAGCCAAAGGAGGTGGATCTAGGGAGTCTGCAAGGTGGTTGTGCTACTGGCTTCTAATATAGAACGACCGAGGTGCTGGGAGGTACAAGAAGCCACACAAAACGTGACATATCTGCACGGAGCATAAATTTCACTTAATTATTTTATAGGGAGAAGCATTACATCGTAAAAAAATTCAGCTGTATTATACCACATAGCTATTCTACAGAATACAGATCCCAGATCGGACTAGCAGCGGGGGTCAGCCCCGGGCCCTCGGGCGGGAACGCAGAGCGTGGAGGAGAGTCGGACTCCCCGCGAGCGCTGCGTCTTCACCGCCCTCCTCCCAAGCTCTCGCGGGGCCGGGTCCGTGTGACCCGCGGCCATGAACCCTGAACTCCCGGCCCCGCCTGCGCCGCGGGCCGACCGCGGGCGGCGCTTCCTGGCGCTCGGGGTGGGGCTTTTCCAGGCGGCTCACGCAGCGGCCCGAGGAACTAAGATGGTGTCCGCTGGACACCTCGCGGCGGCTGCCTAAGGAAATCGAGCGCCCCGACAGCCGAGGGCCTACCCAGCCCCTTGTCCCGCACAGGCCGGAGGGTGGGGAGCCCGGAAGTTTCAAGCTCCGAGGTCCGAAGCACAGCCAAGTACGCCGCGGGACCGAAAAATGAGAGAACGCCGAAAGCGCGGGCAGGCGGGCCTGGCTTACTGTCACCGTCTCGCGACACCTAAGTGACGTCGCACAGCAAGTGCGTGTTCTAGTCTTTCACCTTCAGTCAGTTTCCTCAGTATATGGGCTGGTTCCCTTTAAGCGAGTGATGGACAGTTATTCCAGCCTATTAACCTCCTCGTCAGCATCCAATCAGATTTAAACTTCTTTCAGCCGCCGGAGAAGTTGGAAGAAAGGGGTCGAGAGAGAGCGCGTGCGAGCGCGCGCTCTGTGTCTCGCGAGATCGACGTGAGCCAAGTAATTCAGAAAAAAAACGCCAGAACAGATGGCCCGACTTCCCAAATAGTGGGTTAAAGGACGGGTCATAAACCAATGAAAGGGATGAGGAGGTGGGATCGCTGCTTTCACCGAGCCAGAAGTACCGTTACAGTGCAGACTTTTTGTCCAATCAACGCCTCCAGACTTTGGGTCAGGTGACCATAGAGTGCGAGGGGCGGAGCTACAGCCTGGCGCGAGGAACCGTTAAGATAGACAACGAATATAACCAATGAGGTACTCTGACTAGGGCGTTGGGAACCCAATAAAAGCGGCCGGGCGGGCGCCTTCCCGGAGCGCGGGGAGATGTAAAGACGGACAAATAGTTTTCCCAATGAGACTGTAGGAGAGTGAGCTGGTTGACCAATGAGGTCTGCGGGGCGGGATCCTTTGCCGCGGCGGAGTCCAAGATGGCGGCGTGCGGTTCCGCTGTGTGAAACCAACGCGGGGCAGCGGGTTAATCAGCTCCGCGGAGGCGACCTCCGGCGACCCTCAACAATGAAGGGAAAAGAGCGCTCGCCAGTCAAGCCCAAACGCTCCCGTGGCGGTGAGGACTCGACTTCTCGCGGGGAGCGGAGCAAGAAGTTAGGGGGCTCTGGTGGCAGCAATGGGAGCAGCAGCGGGAAGACCGACAGCGGCGGCGGGTCGCGGCGGAGCCTTCATCTGGACAAGTCCAGCAGCCGGGGTGGCAGCCGCGAGTATGACACCGGTGGGGGCAGCTCCAGTAGCCGTTTGCATAGTTACAGCTCCCCAAGCACCAAAAATTCCTCTGGCGGGGGCGAGTCGCGCAGCAGCTCCCGGGGTGGAGGCGGGGAGTCACGTTCCTCTGGGGCCGCCTCCTCAGCTCCTGACGGCGGGGAGTACAAAACCCTCAAGATTAGCGAGTTGGGGTCCCAGCTGAGTGACGAGGCGGTGGAGGACGGACTGTTTCACGAGTTCAAGCGCTTCGGTGATGTAAGTGTCAAAATCAGTCATCTCTCGGGTTCTGGCAGCGGGGATGAGCGGGTAGCCTTTGTGAACTTCCGGCGGTCAGAGGACGCGCGGGCGGCCAAGCATGCCAGAGGCCGCCTAGTGCTCTATGACCGGCCTCTGAAGATAGAAGCTGTATATGTGAGCCGGCGCCGCAGCCGCTCCCCTTTAGACAAAGATACTTATCCTCCGTCAGCCAGCGTGGTTGGGGCCTCCGTAGGTGGTCACCGGCACCCTCCTGGAGGAGGTGGAGGCCAGAGATCACTTTCCCCTGGTGGCGCTGCCTTGGGATACAGAGACTACCGGTTGCAGCAGTTGGCTCTTGGCCGCCTGCCCCCTCCACCTCCGCCACCATTGCCCCGAGAGCTGGAGAGAGAACGAGACTATCCGTTCTATGAGAGAGTTCGTCCAGCATACAGTCTTGAGCCTAGGGTGGGAGCTGGAGCAGGTGCTGCTCCTTTCCGAGAAGTGGATGAGATTTCACCCGAGGACGATCAGCGTGCTAACCGGACGCTTTTCTTGGGCAACCTAGACATTACTGTGACAGAGAGTGATCTAAGAAGGGCGTTTGATCGCTTTGGGGTTATCACAGAAGTAGACATAAAGAGGCCTTCTCGCGGCCAGACCAGCACCTATGGCTTTCTCAAATTTGAGAACCTAGACATGTCTCATCGGGCTAAACTAGCAATGTCTGGCAAAATTATAATTCGGAATCCTATCAAAATTGGTTATGGTAAAGCTACACCTACTACCCGCCTCTGGGTAGGTGGCCTGGGACCTTGGGTGCCTCTTGCTGCCCTGGCACGAGAATTTGACCGATTTGGCACCATCCGCACCATAGACTACCGAAAGGGTGATAGTTGGGCATATATCCAGTATGAAAGCCTGGATGCGGCTCATGCTGCTTGGACCCATATGCGGGGATTTCCACTTGGTGGCCCAGATCGTCGCCTTAGAGTAGACTTTGCAGACACAGAACATCGTTACCAGCAGCAATATCTGCAGCCTCTGCCTTTGACTCATTACGAATTGGTGACAGATGCTTTTGGACATCGGGCACCTGACCCTTTGAGGGGTGCTCGGGATAGGACACCACCCTTACTATACAGAGATCGAGATAGGGACCTTTATCCTGATTCTGATTGGGTGCCACCCCCACCCCCAGTCCGAGAACGTAGCACTCGGACTGCAGCTACTGCTGTGACTGCTTATGAGCCACTGGATAGCTTGGATCGAAGGCGGGATGGCTGGTCCTTGGACCGGGACAGAGGTGATCGAGATATGCCCAGCAGCAGAGACCAGCCTAGGAAGCGACGGCTGCCTGAGGAGAGTGGAGGCCGGCATCTGGATAGGTCCCCTGAGAGTGACCGGCCCCGAAAACGTCACTGCGCTCCTTCTCCTGATCGCAGTCCAGAACTGAGCAGTAGCCGGGATCGTTACAACAGTGACAATGATCGATCTTCCCGTCTTCTTCTCTTGGAAAGACCCTCTCCAATCAGAGACAGACGAGGTAGTTTGGAGAAGAGCCAGGGTGACAAGCGAGACCGTAAAAACTCTGCATCAGCTGAACGGGATAGGAAGCACCGGACAGCTGCTCCCACTGAGGGAAAAAGCCCTCTGAAAAAGCCCTCTGAAGACAGGTCTGATGGGAGTGTGCCCAGCGCCAGCAATGCTTCATCAAAGCTGAAGTCCCCTTCCCAGAAACAGGATGGGGGGACAGCCCCTGCAGCAGCAGCTTCTCTCAAACTCTGTTTGGCCTGGCAGGGCATGCTTCTACTGAAGAACAGCAACTTCCCTTCCAACATGCATCTGTTGCAGGGTGACCTCCAAGTGGCTAGCAGTCTTCTTGTGGAGGGCTCAACTGGAGGCAAAGTGGCCCAGCTCAAGATCACTCAACGTCTCCGATTGGACCAGCCCAAGTTGGATGAAGTAACTCGACGCATCAAAGTGGCAGGGCCCAATGGTTATGCCATTCTTCTGGCTGTACCTGGAAGTTCTGACAGCCGGTCTTCCTCTTCCTCAGCCACATCGGACACTGCCACCTCTACTCAGAGGCCACTTAGGAACCTTGTGTCTTATTTAAAGCAAAAGCAGGCAGCTGGGGTGATCAGCCTCCCTGTGGGAGGCAACAAAGACAAGGAAAACACCGGGGTCCTTCATGCCTTCCCACCCTGTGAGTTCTCCCAGCAGTTCCTGGATTCCCCTGCCAAGGCACTGGCCAAATCTGAAGAAGATTACCTGGTCATGATCATTGTCCGTGGTGCGTCCTAAAGTCCATGTATAACTTGTATTTACTACTTTGACATGGTTCCTGTTTTGTGATGTGTAATGGGATACAGCATCAGATGAGATTTTCTTCTTAATTAGCTGTTTAGTTGTAGCCTTTTCTTTTTTATATTTTTATAAACCTCTTTAAAATACAAGTCAGGAAAGTTTAGCTATTATTTTAAGTGAAAGGGATGTCCTGAAAGTAGCAGGAAAATGGATTTGCTTTAATTAGGAGTTTCTACCCTTGTGAGTAAATTTTTTCCTTTTTTTTCTTTTTTAACCTTGAGCTTAAAAATATCCTCAAAGTTACAAAACCAAAAATTTGAAAAATCAGAATTTGAAGAAAAGAGCCCACTGACTGTATACAGATGGCAATATACCCTGAAAAATGGCTTGATTGATGTATAGATAATTCCTGTACCAGAAACATTATTTGTGTGACTAAATTTTGATCAGGAATCTTGAAAGTATATGCTGATAAATTGCTTAGCAGTATAATTATTTTAATCAGGTATTTGAGTCTCTTAAGATACACAGTTTATTCCCAGAGAATTTGCTTTAACATGAATTTTTGTCATTGGTTCTTGAGTTTTGTATCCCATATATGCACTTTTGGTTTGTAGCTGTAACTGTTCGGTAAAAATTACAAACCATTTATGTCTTATCCTTACACTAGTGTGCAAGAAGTGAGTAGGTGCTTTTAAAATCAGAATTCTTTGGTCAATTATAGGTGTATGATGGTGTTTTTATTGACTTTCAGAGAGGTGTAGCAAATACAGATATAATTGTGCATATTTCAAAACATTCTTCATCAAAGATGAGTTTTTGTATCCATTCAAATTTCTGGCTTCAATAATAGAAAGAAGAGTTGTCTGCAGGCTCATAAGTCATCTTTTGTTTCATTGGTCATAATCAGCTGTATCTGGATTGCAGAATTCTTTTTAAAAAGTCATTGTAAAATGCCCTTGATTAACTTTTTTAAAATCTTGCTTGTATTTTTGTTTTCATATTCAAACAATAATGGTGACATTACATTAACGTTTTGAATATCTTTGAAATTTCATGTTAAGTATTTTCACCACTGTATAGCCACAGAGATTTGAAATGTCATTGTAGGAAGACCTTTTTTTTAATTGTTTTATTTACCTGGACACTTACAATTAATGCACATAATTTAATCCACCTGCACAGTTTTTTGTTGCTCTTATTCCCAAAGCTAAGGATGATAACAATTGATGACTTTTGAATCTTTAACAAAGCTGTCTGCTTTATAGTACCGGATGATTCTTTTATTTTTTTTTCACCTGCCCCTCAATATTTCTCATGTCATTAGTATATTTTTCTCCTTTGATTTAAGTGCTGAGGATGTCAGCTAAGGCCCTTGATATTTAATTATGATGAGGAACTTAGGACCTTCTGGATCATGGTCATGTTTCTATTCTGTGAAAGTGACTTATTCAAAGCCTGGCAGAATGTTTTCTTTCTGTTATCAAAGCTGGCAGTTTTGAAATAGCACCAATAATAACCCAGGGAAATGTCATGTAATTTTTATTTTCCATTATGACAGGTGTCTAATGCATGTCAGCATGAAAGCCTCATCACTACTGCGTCATCCTTTTTGGTTTTCACTATGTATTTATACATTTTTTTTCTTTTTAAGTTTGGAGGTTTTTGTTTTGTTTTTAAACTGGAAAAACTAACCATTTTGAGAGAAGGAAAGTACTAGGCTATGAGCACAAAGGTCCTTGGTGTGCCTCTATGGAAAATACCTGACACCCTCCAACTAAAACTGGGTGCCTTTTGCTTCCAAAAAGCAGCGGTTGGTGTGGAGTAGACACCTGTTCAGAAACTATTGCAACTGTGGAGTCTGCATAAGTGATGTCAAATTACAATGTGTAAGCAAGATACATTTTTCCAGTTTAAATAATTTCACTAACCATTAACTTTTGAATATCTTTTGATAAGATAGTTGGACAAATGATTTTGCTCTTTTAGAGAGTGAAGTCCATGACATCTAATTTTACTATAAACCAAAACGTGTGTGATTATTCCTTTTTTCTTTTTTTTTTCTTTTTTTCTTTTTTAAACTTAAGTTGGTGTGATAGCCTACTGAAGAATACTGTGGTTTTTGCTCCGTGTTTGTTTGAATCCTTATCTGACATTGCTGCTTTTGTTAGATCTGGGCAATTTGTGCTTCAATGTTCTTGAAACAGTGGCTCGATAACCATTTCTAAATGTATGTATTATAAAAAACTAATAATGTTTAGGTTGGTGCTTACCTACAGAGTGCCATCGTCCAGATGAATCTCTTATTTGTGTTACCCATACTGTTGTGCAGGTTCATAATTTCTGTAAGTTATCTACTTTAAACCTTCAGAATTTGAATGAAAGCAAAAGTCTAGAACTGGTTCTAATTCTTATTAGCCAGAATTTCATAATTCCAATGTTGGATGTTCTTTGTAACAACCAGTTTTTTTCTGTCTTTTTTTCTTTGATTAGTGCAATTGATTTTTCAGGAACTCAGTTAAAACAAATAGAAAATTTCTTTGGCATATCATTTAATTATTATTACTGGTAAAAATAAGATAATTAAGACTTTCATATTCCAACTTCCAAGTTTATGGAAAATTAAGCAGCTGCTCAGCTCCTACAAATAGTTATATTGTTTGGTAATATTATGTTGATTGTAACTGGGATACCTGTAAAGTTTTTCACAGGAAAACTTAAATTTCTGGTTTAAGATATGTACTTTGACTGTATTAACTGAGAGTAGCTAGAGATTTCCTTTAAGGATTACATCTTAAAATGCCCACCCTCTGGCTGGTATAAGCTTTCGTCACATTTTGGAGGTAATATATTCCCTTCTTGATATCCTTAGATTATTTGATGTACAGTATTAAAAGTGAGGTGTTTTTCAGGATCAGACATTTCCAGGTTTATTTAAAAACTTTTATGAGCAAGTGTTTAATCATATACTACTTTTTCTTTTTTGAAAAATTTAAATCCACTTTTTTGAACCTTGAAACTGCTCATTTTGTAGGTGTAGCACTTGAATTGCAGTTTGGGTTCATATATGAACCATTCACCAAAACCTTTATGGTAATGGAAATCTTTTTGAGAAGAGGGCTTTAATGATCTTTTATGTGAAAATTTTGGGAGAGAATTTCTGGACATTTTTTCCCTGTTTTTGTCACTGTTTTTGAGATAGGAGTTAGGTATGAGAACAAGAAGAGAAGTGGAGCTGATCTTAACATTTGTTATAGTGAGGTCCCTAAAGGGGGGAAATGATTTCAGGTAACCTCAGTAAAATGTTAAGCTTAGTGAAGAGTTTTATGTATATGACTAAAGCAGAGTTGAAAAGTGAGAGTCCTGAAGTATTATTTGACTGTTAGCAATTGTATGAGTGTTTTCTTAACAGAAAATAATAGCTGCTGTTGTTGGTAACATAGATGAAGGTGGATTTTTAAATGGCTTTGTATCTTGACCCCTTTCTACAATAATGCTCCATATAAATTACAGAGTGAAAGTAGAGGGAGTATAAGTTTGACAAAACTCCACCTTTTTCTAGTTTGACTTTTTAAGTTAAATTTAGGAGATATCGGTTGATTATAAGTTGATCACAAACTTTCTTTTTTCTGAAACTTTTTGCCATGTCTTACTCAGTTATGTGAGGATAAAGGATATTTTCAGTACTATAATCCTCAATTGCAGTCTTTGAAAAAGCCCACCCTATTCTACTTGTTGTCTATTCATACAGTAAATTCATTTCAAGGTTTGTGCCAGTGGGTATTATTGGTGCTTTCTGAAGTCATGGTAGACTATCCAGGAAGGTCTTGTTAATATTATGTTCATCTATAATGGCATAGGGGAAATATATATATTTTTAATATTGTAAACGTTTGTACTGAATAACCTTTTTTTCCCCCCTGCAAGCAAAACTGGTGAACAGCAGATGAAGATATGGAATTGAAAGCTCTAATGGACCTTTTTGAAGACAAGTGGCTTATGTGGAGTTTACATGGGCCTCTGATGGAAGAAAGCTAATCTGTTTAGTATTTGTGCATTTTACTAAAATGGCAGCTTAACATTGTGTATCTGCTATTGTGATGCCAATGCCGGTGTTTTAAGTGGAAAAAATGACCTCTTTGCTTTGTGCTGTGTACACAAGATTTCTGGAAAAGTAAAGAAAAACCCTTTTTATGGCTCACACAGCTTAAAAGTAGCTGTCACTCAAACATGCGCTCACAGTTGAGCTGCTTTTGTTTTATTCTAAATAAATTGTTTCTTTTGAGGAAAATGTTTTTCTGCTTGGAAGTGAATTGACGGCAAACCTTGACCCCTTTGTTTGCAGCCGAGGGGGTACTTGCTGCTGCTCAGATCTTGTATGTCCTGAGCAAGAAGCAGGGAGACCATCAATTTCATTTTGACTATCACGGTGTCAATTCTGAAGGATCGCTAGTGTTACTGTGACCCCCTTTGTTTGCAGTGAAGGGGATCCTTTGCTTCTCGGTCCTCAACGTGATGAGGGAATGGTGCTGTTTGCTGGCACACAAGAAGCCGGGGCAAGCACCCTAAGCCTCACCACAGTGCACGAGTCGAGTCGGGGGCTTTGCTGGTTTGAAGAGCCGGAGTTGCTGAAATTTAAGTTTTGATTTGTTTTGTTCACCCATCACGTTTGGCCTTAGTTTCATTTTTAATTTGAAGAAAAGTTTGAAATTGCTTTATCTTGCACTTTTAACATTTGCACCAAATTGCCAAAAGAAGGAGAAATGCTCCGTTTGCTTTTAAGTGTTAATGATGATGTTAATAAAGCCTTTCCTGACACATTTGAGGAGCTCCTCCATCTCCAGGGGCTTCTTACCAGAGTTATGCATTGATGGGTTTAGTTCTGAATGGATGAAGAGTTCCTGAGAGCTAGCGTTTGTAATTAGAACCGTTACTTGGTATCTGTGCCTTATTTGACCTGTGGTTCCACATGCCTTGGATGTGCATGCACCGTGACGGTTTCATAGGTACGAACGCACACTCAGGCCCAGTCACTTCGGTTGGTAGTACAGATTGTGAGGAAAAAAATGGAGGCATCCTTAAGGAGGAGAAAGTGTTTGCCTTTAGTTCCTGCATTATCCTGTACAGGGGCTCTTGAGTTTTGGAAGCCTGTTCCCAGTACAGGAGAACAACTCCCCTGTTTGCTGCAGGAGACTTCGGTGCACAGTGACAACGCTGAAGTTCAAGAGGAAGCCAGCAGTGCTGCACCATTGGCTTCAGACACCATGGTTGTTTGCCAGTTTTAAACTTAACTAGTTGCAGACGAAGACCACCTTGAAATGCAGGCTTGTTGGGCTTGTTTTGAATTTTAACCTCGGATGGAAGAGCCCTAGTGCTGTCTGTCTCCATGCGGGATGATGATTGCTAGGCAACAGGTGATTATCAACCAAGGATGCCACGGTTATACTCTGCAAGGTGGTGTTCCAGTGGCATACAGCTGTATAAACTCTTGTAAACAGGTAAGAGGGTTTTTAGAGGTCAAAAATGCATTATAATTAATAGGGTGAGGGCTTTTAATGTTTTGTGTATGTTTCTCTGTTTGGAAGTCTTTAGGCACTCTGCTGCCATTATTAGCTTCCCTCACAGAGGTATCATATTTACAAAATTACAGGCCAGAACTCGTTTTACTTGATAATTTTAATCATTTGAATAACTTTTAATATGGAAGCCAAAATTTTAAATTTTTGGTGATGGATTTGGACCCGGTGGCCTTGATGTCCCTTAAGATTTTGATGCTTCCCATTAACCTTGGCCTTTGCCCTTTGTTGTGATTTAATGATGGGGGAAGACTTTGCTGCTATCAAAACATGGCTCATTAGCAAACTGATTTATAAGTTTCAAAGTTAAGAGTATACATACTTTCTTTTTTTAAAAGAAAGTATGCAAGCTGGGCATGGTGGCCCACGCTTGTAATCCCAGCTTGTAATCCCAGTACTTGGGAGGCGGAGACTGGAGGATCCAGGTTGGCGGCCAGCCTCAGCTACTTAGTGAGGCCCTCCACAACTTCGTGAGACCCGGTTTCAAAATAAAGTATAAAAAATAGGGCTGGGGGTGTAGCTCGGAGGTAAAACGCCCCTGGGTTCAATCCCCGGTACCGCAAAAAAAAAAAAAAGTATGCCACTCTTTTTTAATTGGGAATGATAGAAATTTTAGCCAAAATGGTTATCTTTTTTTTTTTCTTGGCCCCACAAATAGGTTGAT
The DNA here is from genome assembly GCA_004027185.1 of Glis glis. Taxonomy (NCBI): domain Eukaryota; kingdom Metazoa; phylum Chordata; class Mammalia; order Rodentia; family Gliridae; genus Glis; species Glis glis. Next base: position 8,243 of record PVJS01026358.1, on the reverse strand, counting down.
TATAAAATTAGGCAATTGTAACTTTAGGGAAATGAATAGGTGGTGTTGAGAGAAGTATGACTTTTGTCTGCTTTTAAAAATTTATTGTCCAGTTAGTACTACCAGCCTTCTGAGCTTTGTCTCGTTCACCCCACCTCATATTAATCAAATGTGAGGCTTTGGCAACTTATTACAAGTATGACTTATTTAGTATATACACAACTTAGGTTTTCTTGCTTTGTTTTAATTGGGATAAAATATTTTGAATAGAATTTATCTTTTTTGTCTCTTATAGAATACTTACAGAATCTAGTAACTACAGTAGTGGATCTGTACTAGCTACTTTTTAACATGGGTTCAGTTTAACGCCTTGGATTGTTTAGCTGGACAGCTTATGTACATATATTGGGGGAGTACTGGGGATCGAACCCAGGGGCATTCTATCTCTGTGCTGCACCCCCAGCCCTATTTTAATGTTTTATTTTGAAACAGGATCTCACTAAGTTGTGGAGGGCCTCACTAAGTAGCTGAGGCTGGCTGTGAACCTAAGATCCTCCTGTCTCAGCCTCCCAAGTACTGGGATTACAAGCGTGCACTACCAGGCCAGGCTGTACTCATACTTTTATACAGTAAAATGGACAAAACGAAGTGGGTTTTTCAGGTTCTCTGTCATTTACAAGTGTTGTTTATGAGGTGGCTGCCATTTAAGGTTTTGCTAAATGACCTCCTTGCATTTCTCTAAACATTTTATACCAGTTGAAAATGTCAATTTTCAGTGTATTTTCTTTCTCTTGCTAGCCCACATTGTAAACCCATTAAGTGGTTTTTCCAGTTTAGTAATAAGCAAATATTTTCAATCACTATGGAGTTTTAAGATTATGTTATACTTTCTACATATTTGATATCTTTCTAAAATCTCATGCTTCATCTCTCCAGAATGAAGAAAAAGTGTTACATTTGTTTATTTGTTTATAAAACCATATCATGTAAAAAGGAATGCTACACAGCATGAAAATGTTTTGAAACCACAGTACTCAGGAAATTTATTTTATTTATTTATTTATTTATTTATGTATTTATTTTTATTTTTTGCGGTACTGGGGACTGAACCCAGGGGCATTCTACCTCTTAGGTACACCCACAGCCCTATTTTTTATTCTTTCTTTCTTTCTTTCTTTCTTTCTTTTTTTTTTTTGTGGTAGCGGGGATTGAACCCAGGGGCGTTCTACCTCTGAGCTACACCCCCGGCCCTATTTTTTATACTTTATTTTGAAACCGGGTCTCACGAGGTTGCGGAGGGCCTCACTAAGTAGCTGAGGCTGGCCGCACTAAGTAGCTGAGGCTGGCCGCGAACCGGGATCCTCCGGTCTCAGCCTCCCAAGTACTGGGATTACAAGCATGCGCCACCGCGCCCTGTGCTATTCTTTATTTTTGAAACAAGGTCTCACTAAGTTGCGGAGGGCCTCACTAAGCTGCTGAGGCTGGCTGCGAACCTCCTCTCTCAGCCCCCCAAGTACTGGGATTACAAGCATGTGCCACCACGCCTGGCTCAGGAAATTATTTTATTTACTCCCAGCTATACTGTGAAGAAAAAACTAACTGGGTTGAGTGTTAGATCCAGAGTTTTGATTTTATAAGTTGGAAACTGCCCTTTTGAAGTATTTGTGTGGTTTCCCAGTATCTTTTATATGATCCAAATTTAGGGTTCTGTAAATGATATGATTCCAGGAACACCTGAATTGACTTGGGCTCATTTTATAAAGCTTGGCTGCAAGTTTTAAAATTGAAAATAAAGATTACTCTGACTTCAGTAAAATAATACAGATTTTTATAAATTGTCAAGTCCATAGCCCAAGTCATATATTTACTTTAAAAGTTGTTTATCTGAAGCAATATGTTTAGTGTCTATTGCTAGTACAGCATCTGCTTTTTTGTGTGTGTGGTACTAGGGATTGAACCCAGGGCATTTTGCCTCCAAGCTACATCCCAAGCCCTATTTTATTTTTATTTTGAAACAGGGTCTTGTTAGGTTGATGAGAGTCTCATTACTTGTTGAGGCAGTCCTTGAACCTGGGATCCTCCTGTCTCAGCCTCCTAAGTACAGGGGATTGTAAGCCTGTGCCACCATGCCAGCTGTTTCTGATTTTACTGATTATGGCTTCTCTGACCACCATCTTTACCTTCCACTCTAATTTGCTTGCTTTGAACTTCCCTGTTTAAAAGAACTTTTCGCTTAGTAACTTGAATGTAGTTTTAAGTTCTTAGCAGAGGAATTTGAATTGAATATTTGAATTGAATAACAAAATTTCTTCAAACCTCAGACAAGCTTGATTTTAGGAGCCAAGAAGGGATTCTGACCTTGAGGTAAAATTACTTGACATGCTTCAACACAAGTGACTTGTAATATGCAGCTTCCATTAAGGTTTCTCTATAATCATTTGAATACTGGCTATATTATAGGAGCTAAGGTGCTGGGAATAGGAAATTGAGGGAAGTGAGGGAAGTGTTACATAGTCTCTACCCAATTTAGCAACTTTAATTGGGGAACTAGATATAAACAGGTAAGTAGTTAAATATCAGGAAAATTTAACAGTTTGACTGTAAAAGATAAGAAAGATGTCACAGGTCAATAATTGCTAATGAATTTTTGTGTGTGATATGGTTATATGAATGATTATATGAACCGATTACTTCAAGTTGGGATGATTGAGAAGGCCTTTGCAAAACAATTTGTAGAAAAGAATGTGGAATGGTGGAGGGAGGTTGGGATCCACAGGTTAGTCAGACAAGCATGAGTAATAATTTTTGGTCAATGGAAAAGATATGATGCAGACCAAAGCCTGGAAAAGCAGTAAGATGGTTGAATCAGCAAAAATAGAAAATTCTGAAGGACAAGCCAGCTTGAGGAGGGCAGGACTGGAGATGGATGATCAGTTGGAGCATTTTGATAGCAGTCTTTTATTGAATACCCACTCAGGCCAAACATTCTGTCATGTACCATACCATACTCTGACAGCTAGTAATTGACAGGAGCCAGGGTTCTAACCAGGCCTTTCTCCCAGCTCTCTTGGTCACTATGCTGTTGTGCCTCACTACTATTTTTGTGGAGTCTAGGGATAGGATTAAATCTGCAAATTTAAGAAAATGTTTGGGCAGTGGATTTCAGACTATAGTGTATCAACATTTGCAATGTTTGGAAAATAGGCTCTTTGCTCCACCCTAGATATTTTGGGATTTGTTAAGACCAGCATGGCCTAGGAGTCTTTTTTTTTTTTTTGGTACTGGGGATTAAACCCAAGATTATTCTACCTCCAAGCTACACCCCCAACCCTTTTTAAAAAAATTTTTTTTCTGAAACAGGATCTCTCTAAGTTGCCCAGGCTGATCTAGAACCTGCTGTCCTCCTGTCTCAGCCTCCCAAGTGAGACTACAGGCATTCACCGCTATGCCTGCTTTTTTTTCCTTTCCTTTTTTTAAACAAGCTCCCTAGGTAATTTTGATACATTGTTTGTTCAGTGGGCTGCAAGTTAAATAACACTGGCCCATAAAGTGTAAAGTGCTGCTGGGCAAGGTGGAGCACGCTTGTAATCCCAGTACTTTGGGAGGCGGAGACAGGAGGATCCGGGGTCGCAGCCAGCCTTGGCTCTCTCTCTCTCTCTCTCTCTCTCTCTCTCTCTCTGCCTCTCTCTCTCTCTCTCTCTCTCCCTGCCTCTCTCTTTCTCTCTCTCTCTACCTAGTGAGGCCCTCCGCAACTTCGTGAGACCCGGTTTCAAAATAAAGTATAAAAAAATAGGGCTGGAGGTGTAACGTGGAGGTAGAACGCCCCTGGGTTCAATCCCTGGTACCAAAAAAGAAAAAAAAGAATAAAGTGCTGAGGTATGAAGCTGGATTGAAAGCCGGGCGTGGTGGTGCACGCTTGTAATCCCAGTACTTTGGGAGGCGGAGACAGGAGGATCCAGGTTCCCGGCCAGCCTCAGCTCTCCCTCTCTCTCGCGCGCTCCCTCTCTCTCTCTCTCTCTCTCTCTACCTAGTGAGGCCCTCCGCAACTTCGTGGGACCTGGTTTCAAAATAAAGTATAAAAAAATAGGGCCGGGGGTGTAGCACGGAGGTAGAACGCCCCTGGGTTCAATCCCCGGTACTGCAAAAACAAAAAAAAAGTTGGATTGATGTCATGTTTGAGGATGGGAAGAGAAGATGGTGCTGGAAAAGAAGCCTGAGTAGGACAGTAAGAATAGTGGTATGTCTGAAGTTGAGAGGCAGTTTCTAGAAGATATAGCTCTTGCAGCAGACAGAATGGCAACTGTAAATGCCATCAGATTTTTTTTTTTTTTTTTTTTGCGGTACTGGGGATTGAACCCAGGGACATTCTACCTCCGAGCTACACCCCCGGCCCTATTTTTTTATTATTTATTTTGAAACAGGGTCTCACTAAGTTGTGGAGGCCTCACTAAGTAGCTGAGGCTGGCCGCGAACCCAGATCCTCCGGTCTCAGCCTCCCAAGTACTGGGATTACAAGTGTGCGCCACCACGCCTGGCTTGCCATCAGATTTAATACTTAAAAATTGTCACTTAAGTAAAAGTTTTATAGTTATGTAATTATTTCTTCAAGGAATTCAGTCTTGCTTAGTATTTAATTTTGCCTAATAATAATCTGCAAAGAAGGACCACTGTTTATGAAATGCCGAAGGGACACCAGAAAATTTTGTGGCTTGCCTAAGGATATACAACCAGGAACTGATTAAAGTATCCTTGAGTTTTCTGATGTTAATCTAAAAACAATACTACTTAACAATTAATTGTTAAGTAATTAACCATACTGTAATCTTTCAATTTTAAGATTTAGTAGTAAATATTAAAAATCTTACTTCTGGGATTGAGTGTATGTGTATACACACGAAATTTGTCTCCATTAATGAACCATTACTTTTACTACTTACTAACTAGATTACTAATAGGACTGAGACAAAGGAATTAGAGGTTGAGCATCCCTTATGTGAACTCCAAATTGCTCCAAAATCTGAAAATTTTTGATTATCATGTTGATGCTGAAAAAGTTTTGAATTTCTGTGTGTGTGTGTGTGTGTGTGTGTGTGTGTGTATGTGTGTGTCACAAAAAGTTTTTAATTTCTTTGTGTGTGTGTGTGTGGGGGGGGAGTACTGGGGTTGAACCCAAGGGCATTCTACAGGGTCTTGCTAAGTTGCTGAGGCAGGCCTTGAACCTGCCATCCTCCTATCTCAGCGTTCCAAATACTGAAAAAGTTTTGAATTTTTTTTTTTTGTAGTACTGGGGATTGAACCCAGGGGCATTCTACCTTTGAGCTGCACCCCCAGCCCTATTTTTTTTTATTATTTTGAAACAGGGTCTCACTTAAGTTGTTGAGGGCCTCACTAAGTAGCTGAGGCTGGCCAGGAACCTGTGATCCTCCTGTCTCAGTCTCCTAAGTACTGGGATTACAAGCATGCACCACCATGCCCGGCAAAAGTTTTGAATTTCTGAACTGGGGTTGTAACTCAGTGTTAAGAGTACATGCCTGGTGTGCTCAGCCCTGGGATGTATCCAAACACTACAAAAAAAAAACATTTGTTTTTAAGATTTTAGAGCATTTCATATCTTCACATTAGGAGTACTCAACAAGTAAAGCTTATGCAAGTATTCCAAAATCTGAGGAACTAACTGCAAAATCTGAAAGACTTCTGCTCCCAAATATTTCAGATAAGAGATACTCAACTCGTATAGGTAAAGTTGAGTGTATCTTTGCTCTGTAAATGATTGAGAGTTTTTATTTTGAATGATCTGTACTTTGTTGTATTCCATAAATACAGTTAATTAATTCTTCAGGTATTTGGGTAATTATTATATACTAGGCATTATTCTGGATCTTGAGTATATTGGTGAAAAAACCAGACAAGATGTCTTTTTTCTCATGGAGATGGTAAATTATAAGTTTGGCCTTCTGGCTTCAGACAGTTTGAATTGTAATCTGAATGTTGAATGTGGTGGAAGCCATTGGAGATTTTCAGCAGGGGGAGTGTTAGGATTTGATGAAGATTAGACTACCTGGGGCTGGGGGTGTAGATCAGAGGTATAGTATGTTGTTAGCATGCAAAGGGTCCTGCAATCCCTAGCACCAAAAAATAAAAAAAAGGATTTGTCTCAGGAAAGTAACATACATTTATACCAGATACCTAGGAAAATAAATTATTAGCATTTCAGATTCCTTTTTAAGTCTATGAATATATTCTCATTCATAGATCAGGAGTGTTCTTTTATTTAGTGTTTTGTGTGCATGTGCTGGGGCTCGAGCCCAGGGCCTCATGCATGTTAAACACCTTACCACTGAGCTATTATGTAGTATTCTTTATAGTAATAATAATTGTATTTCTTCTTAGGGCTCATAATTGTTAACTATCTTGAGCTTTCAAACAGTCTTCTTTCTAGTATATTCTCAGTTTTTCAATATGCCACCTGGTATTCAAACTGTCATGACAATTTCCACTGTAGTGAGCTGGGCGTGGTGGTGCACACTTGTAATCCCAGTACTTAGGAGACTGAGACAGGAGGATCGCAGGTTCCCCACCAGCCTCAGCTACTTAGTGAGGCTCTCCACAACTTAGTGAGACCCTGTTTCAAAAATAAGGAATAAAAAAATAGGGCTGGGGTTTAGCTCAGAGGTAGAATGCCCCTGGGTTCAATCCCCAGTACTGCAAAAAAAGTTCCACTGTAGTCATATATTTCTGATACAATACACAAACCATGCTTTCTGTATTTCATAACTTGCCTTTTCTAATGGTATCAAATTGAACTTTCATGCTAAAAATTAATTTAGAGGGTAATTTTGTGAAATAGCTCTTCATATGCAAATTGGATACTTGTGTATACAGTTTTTTTCTTGGTGTGTATGTGGTGCTGGGGATTGAACCAGGGGCATTCTACCTCTGAGCTACACCCCAGCCCTATTATTATTATCATTTTATTATTATTATTGGTACTGGGGATTGAACGCAGAGGCATTCTACCTCTAAGCAATACCCCCAGCCCTATTTTATTCTTTTACATTGAAACAGAGTCTAAGTTGTGGAGAGCCTCACGAAGTTGCTGAGGCTGGCTGTGAACCTGCAATCCTCCTGCCTCAGCCTCCCAAGTACTGGGATTATAAGCATGTGCTACCGGGTCCGCCTCCCTTGGCCCTTTTTTTTTTTTGGCACTAGAGATGGAACCAGGGGCATTCTACCTCCGAGCTACATCCCCAGCCCTATTTTATTTTTTATTTTGAAACAGGGTCTCACTAAATTGCTGATGGCCTCACTAAGTTGTTGAGGCTGGCTTTGAACCTGAGCTCCTGTCTAAGCCTCCCAAGTACTGGGATTACAGGCATGGGCTACCATGCTGGGCTTTTTATACAATTTTTAATTGCTGAATTTGTTACCTAGTCCTTCTCAGGTAACCAGTGGATTTCCTTTGTACCTAGGAAAAGGACTTAGTGAAAAAATTTTATGCATAAACATAAGTTACTGTATCTATGCCCACAATACCACAATACAACTATCATTACAGGCGAAATTAATACCTCCAATCTATATCCCCATCCCAATTTTTTAATTTTTTATTTAATTTTACTTTTTGTGTCGCTAGAGATTGAACCCAGGGGGATTCTACCTCTGAGCTACACCCCCAGCCCTATTTTATTTTTATTTTGAAACAGGGTTTTGCTAGCTTGTTGTAAGTCTCACTATTTGCTGAGGCTGTCCTTCAACCCGTGATTTTCCTGTCTCAGCCTCCCCAAGTCCTGGGAATACAAGTGTGCACCATCACACCTGGCTTAATTTTTATTTTTATTTTTATTTATTTATTATTATTATTTTTTTGTGGTACCGGTGATTGAACCCAGGGGCATTCTACCTCCGAGCTATACCCCAGCCCTATTTTTTTGAAACCGGGTCTCATGAAGTTGTGGAGGGCCTCACTAAGTAACTGAAGCTGGCTGCGAACCCGTATCCTCCGGTCTCAGCCTCCCAAGTACTGGGATTACAAGCATGTGCCACCATGCCTGGCCACCATGCCTGGCTTATACTTTATTTTGATACCGGGTCTCATGAAGTTGCAGAGGGCCTCACTAAGTAGCTGAGGCTGGCCGTGAACCCGGATCCTCCGGTCTCAGCCTCCCAAGTACTGGGATTACAAGCGTGTGCCACCACACCCGGCTGTTTAATTTTTTTTTTTTTTTGCGGTACCGGGGATTGAACCCAGGGGCCTTCTACCTCCG
>PVJS01026357.1:8793-21082 GCA_004027185.1 Glis glis | reverse complement strand
ACCAGTGGGACCGAGGGCTAGGCCTGGGAAGGCTCAGTCCCTGTCCAGGTGAGAAGCTGGTGGGTGGAGACTCCCTGCTCCTCGCTCCTCCTGGCCGGGACAGTCCTGGCCATCGCTGGAAGGACCTGTCCTTTGTCACTCACCAGCTCCCAAGCATCACAACCATTTTCTGTCAGTCCTCAGGCAGAACGGTGCCATCTCCTGACATATAGTCCCCAGATGGCCCTTCCACCATGGAACCTGAAGGAGCCAGGTGGTCCCCTCTGTCCCCGCACAGCCAGGTGCGAGTGGCCCAAGCTAGGACGAGTGGATGCTGCTGAACCCGACATTAAATTAAATCTGAAGACCACTGGAGGTGCTCCACTTCTCGAGGAGCATGGGTGCATGGAATTTGGATTATACTTTCCCATATCAAAGACTTGCTAAGAAAATAATAAACATCTATACATATTTATGGGCACATTCTATTTTCGTATCATATTTACCTTTCAGGTTTAATCGCTTTCAGTTTTACTCTTGTGTTAGGCTAAGAACTAATGGCAATTGCAGATAAGTCTAATTCACTATACAGTGTTTTTAAATATCCAGAGTTGGAGAGGAAGGTTCAGAGTTCAGAGGTCAGGATGGTGGAAGGCACGGTGCTTGCTTTTTTTTTTTTTTAATTCTGGCAGTGTCTATCACGTAAGATTTACCATTTTAACTATTTTTGTGCACAGCTCAGGGGCATTGAGTTCATTCACATTGTCATCCAAACATCACTAACATCTATCTCCAGAACTTTCCATGTAGCAAAACCAAACACTATCGCCATTAAATGCCCCAGGCACCGCCTTTCTGTCTCCACAGATTTGACCCCTGTGGGTACCTCATCTGAGTGGACATACACAACAGTAGTCCTTCTGTGTCTGGCTTATTTCGCCCGCTGTCATACCCGTAGACCCCGTTCATGTCGTAACACGGGTCAGAATTTCCTTCTTTTCAAAAGCCAAATGATCCTCCTCTGCACTTTGTTTATCCATCTGTCTGCTGGTGGACACATGCGCTGCTTCCACCTTTTTGGCTGTTGTGAACAATGTTGCTTTGAACATGGATGCACAAATCCCTTTCTCAGTTCTTTTGAGCACGGACCTGGACGTGGGGTTGCCGGATCCTACTGTAGCACTGTTTCATGTCTCAGGAACCCCCAAAAGCCGCGGCACCGGTTTACGTTCTCAGTGCACCGGGCCCCACTTTCTCCACATCCTCATCGATGTGTGTTATTTTCTGTTTTTATTGGTAGTAGCCATCCTAATGCCCGGGAGCCACCCCTTTTGTTGATATCATCTAATAATCTTGATGAGTCAGGCCTACAGCTGGCCGTCAGCCCTGCCCCCTCTCCCAGCAGCCTGGCCCCCCATGAGCCCTGCCATCCTCTCCAGCCCTACTTCCCTCTCCTACCAGACCTGCCCCTCAGTTAGCCCCGCCCTCTGTGGCCCCGCCCTCTTCCATTAGCCCCGCCTCTCCGTCGGCCCCACCCTCTCCTCCCTGGTCTTGCACTCTGCTCCCATTGGCCCTCCCCTTCTCCCATCAGCCCTGGCCCCTCCTCTCTGGTCCTATTTCCCTTGACAAGTCCCGCCCTTCCCAGAGGCCCCACCCCTCTCCGGTCCTGCCCTCTTCATTAGCCCCACCCTTCCCATAGGCCCTGCCATCCCCTCCAGCCCTACCTCCTCCCGTCAGCTCCGCCCCCTCTATTAGCTCCGCCCCCCCATGGCGCCACCCCTCCTGTCGGTCCCTACTCTCTCCTTCCTGGTCATGCACTCCTCTCCAGTCCTATTTCCCTCTTCCATCAGCCCTACTGCCTCTAACCCTGCCCCTCACATCAGCTCTGCCCCCTCTCCCAGCAGCCTGCCCTCCCCTGCCCTGCCCTCTTCCATTAGCCACACCCCTCCATTGCCCTGCCCCATTCATTAGTCCCACCCCAAGGGCCCCGCCCCCCCTGGTCCTGCCCTCTTCATTAGCCCCGCCCCTCCCATAGGCTCCACCATCCTCTCCAGCCCTACCTCCTTCTCCCATCAGCTCCGCCCCCTTACTAGCTCCGCCCCTCCCGTCAGCCCCACCCCCTCCCAGCAGCCTGTCCTCTTCATTAGCCCCGCCCCCTCCCGCAAGCCCCGCCCCGGGCCTGCCCTCACACCTGCTCTCCACAGAGGAACGAGTACCTGCTCACGGTGGTGGCGGAGGAGAGGGACGCGCTGCTGCTCGGCCTGCGGTACTCGCCCACCCAGCTGCACTTCCTGTTCCTCCGTGAGGACGCAGCTGGCGCCTGGCAGACTCGGGTGTCCTTCCGCAGCCCCGGCATCATGGACAGCCAATGGCACACACTGGTTTTGGCCGTGTCCGAAGGATCCTTTTCCCTCACCACGGACTGCGGCCTCCCCGTGGACATGTAGGTACCAGGATGCTGGGTTCGCTGTGCTGAGCAGCCGGGCCCAGAGCCACTCGGGCTGTACCTAGCAACATGCAGTGTGGCCCGGGCCCAGGAACCAGCCCACCTCTACCCCTGCCAGGCTTGGCCAGGCTGTCTCTTACACAGGTCGGCCCCTGGAGGGTGCTGTTGGAGCTGACCCCTGGGGCGGGTCACCATTGAGAGGTCCTCCACAGGGGCAGTCACCATAGCAGGTGAGGGGTAGGGGGGCTGGAGAGAAGAGAGGAGAGGGAGCCAATGCCGGAAGTCTGCACTGAAGGAAGGCCTGTAGACTGGGTGGGGAGTAGGATATTTATACTCTAGCATTCAGGGTACATCTACATATCATAAGGCAGTTTTAAGTTTTTCTCCCTACTGAAACAACAAAACTCAACGCACATCAGAGAATCAGGGGCTTAAAGCCAGGTTAAGATGATCAAACAGCTCTCCTGTTCCTGGAAACAGCCCCAGGCCGTAGCCAGGTGAACGTTCATGGTGGAACCTATCCTTAACGTCACACAAGGTGGTGGAGGAAATCATAGAGAACTTGGGTGTGCCCGGCCAGGCTGACATTAGGCCCAGGACTGAGCTGGGGCTTAAATATGGCACTTTCTTTGTCTAAAGTTGAAAACTATAGATGAATGTGCAGAATAATCCTTAATAGTTCTGTGAACAACCAGGGGCATTTGGAAGCCTGAGTTCATTTCTCGTCCTTGGTTTTACCTGGTTTCCGTGTCCTCACTGACAGCGTGCTTGCCCAGAGAGCCAGTCCCCAGGGCTCGGCCAGTCGATGGTTACCTGTGTCACCCCCACCAGCCTGTGGGGTGGGCTGTGGAGTGGGCTGGCAATTCTCTATTACAAATCATCCGGCTTATATTAAATCTATCATCATTCCAAATACTACTTTTAAAGGTACACTCTTCCTGTTTTTATTATGAAACTTGTTTCATAATGGAATCCTTCATCTTTATACATTTAATTTAAGCACATCTTTATCACAGCTCATCTCCCACCTTCCCCTAAATTCATTTGGGATCAGATAGAGGGTCCCCTGGCCACTCTCAGGTAGCAGGATCCCCCAGAGAGACAAGCACCAGCTGGATGGACCCGGAACCGGCACCAGCTCCCGCCAGCAGAAAGTTGGCTTGGCCTGACCCAAACATAGCCTGACTTGTGGGTTTGCACCAGCACCTAGGAACGATGGGCTGCAGTGGGTGCTGGAGGTCTGAAGCCATTCACGTGATCTGCCTGCAGGAAGAGGAGTTTAGGGTCAAAGCAGAACGACGAGGAGCTTTCTCTCCTGGGTGGTTTTCAGGAGGGACTTCCCAGGAGCCTCTGGGAAGTGAGGCTCTCTGAGGTGCAATTCCACTGAGGAACTTATTTCTCCAGGAGGAGCAGCTACAGGAACCAGCTGGAGACCCTGCAGGCTTAGGCCTGGTTGATGGCCGCTGTCCACAGCCCCTGACCCTCAGGGACAGCTGTGCCTGTGTCCACTGGGATTGCTCTGTCCTTCCTTGGGGCTTCCTGGAGAAATGCTGCCCCATGGAAAGTCAGTACCATTAGACACCGAGGACAGCTCGGGGAAGGAGAGGATGCAGAAGGCCAGGTGAGGGGCGACAGGAGCTGCGGGGCTGAAGCCACTATGGCCGTGGAAGAACTTGAGCCCTGCAGTTCCACCACGGAGGGTGCAGGCCAGGCAAGTCCACGGAGGCCGAGCATGTGCCGAGGGCGGGCTACCTGGGGCAGCAGGTCAGGAGCTGACCTCACACAGCCACTGCGGCTTGATGGCCAAGACGCTTCATGAGAGGACAGTGGCACTGCAATAAGGAATGAGCCCTGAAGGCACCCTTGCTGTCCCATGCAGCAGCTGTGGCCACCCCACCCCTCCATCGGGGACACCTTCTTGCCTCCAGAGTTCAGCCTCCGTTCCCACAGCTAGACGAGCTCTCCTGGCACCTGCGTGTCTCCAGCTAGGCACCTCCCTCCTGCCCTGACCATTCCCACCTCCCCAGGCCAGGGGCCGTGCACAGTGCAGAGTAGGTAGGCTGGGGACCCTGTGCAGGTAGAAGCCTCTGGAGACCCACCAAGAGATGGGAGGAACCACTAAGTGTCTCCTCACTAGGAGCTTATGCAGGGGTCCCTTGTCCTGGGTGAAGCGCCCCCAGGCTCATGTCCACCTGGTGCCTGTGAATGTGCCCTTACCTGGAAGCAGATCTTTTAATCAAGTTCGTACTGGAGCAGGGCAGGCTCCAGGGAGAGAGGCAGAGAGGCAGAGAGGAGGGCCTGCAAGGAGGGAGACAGAAGTGGAGGGATGCCACCACAAGCCAAGGGATGCTGGGGCCCCTGAGAGCTGGATGAGTCGAGGACGGTCCTCAGGGACATCAGAGAAGGGAGGATGACAGGACCTGCCTCTCAGACTCCAGCCTCCAGACCAGGAGAGACGACATTTCTTGGGTTAAGCTGCCTGCGTGTGGCCCTTTGCTCTAGTTCCCGGGACACTAACATACTCCTCACGTGGGAATCCCCCAGGCGAGGTCAAGTAGAGTGTGGGCTTGGTATGGGCTTGCTCTCCTGTGGCTCTGAAGTTGTCCTTTGATGTTTTCAGAATGGCTGACGTGCCCTTCCCAGCCACCTTATCAGTGCGAGGAGCCCGGTTCTTCATCGGCAGCCGGAGGAGAGCCAAAGGCTTGTTCACCGTAAGTATGGCGGGGCTGCAGCAGTCCTCCACACCCCATGCTCAGGGGTCCCCACAGGCCTGGCATGTCGATGCTGTAGTTGACAGAGTCGTCTGTGCTAAATGGGAACCAGGGCTCGAAGGTGCAATGAGGTCTCTACCACAGGGCCTCTGCACCTGTGGTTCCCTCCTCCTAGTACTGTCTTCCCGGCACCCTCGGTCCCTGCCCATGGGTCCTCTTCTCATAGAGGCCAGCCCCTGCCATTCTGATAAGATGACACCCATACCCAGCCTCCCAGCACCTTCCCGTGCTGTCTGTTCCCAGTAGCACTGCCTGTCCTCAGGTCTGCTGTCTGTTTGCTCACTACCATCTAGGGTGAGCCTTAGGGTTAGGGGTGAGGGTCTCATTCCATGGGTGTAGGGACTTAGTTCCCTACTGTGTCCACAGTGTCTGGAATCCTGCCTGATATATGGAAGGTGCTCTGTGAAAAATTAGCAATGGCATGCTTGGACAGGCAGATGGATGGATGGATGGATGGATGGATGGATGGATGGATGGATGATTGGGTGGACTGGTGGATGGATGGATGATTGGATAGACTAGTGGGTGAATGAATGGATGCAGGGATGGATGGATGATTGGATGAACTGGTAGATGGGTGAATAGAGGGATGTATGGACAGATGGACAGATAAGTGGATAGATGATGGACTGGTAGATGGATGGATGAAGGGATAGATGGATGGATAGATGGACAGGTAGATGAATGGGCAGATGGATGGATAATTGGATGGACTGGTGGATGGATGGGTGGATGGATGGATGGGTGGATGGATGGATGGACATAAAATTGGCAGATTGATGTTGATTGGATGGACTGGTGGATGGATGGATGATTGGATGGATGGATGAATGGATGGATGGATAGACAGATGAACAGATGGACAGATGAATGGATAGTTGGATGGACTAGTGGATGGATGGAAGCATTTGTAGATGGACAGATGGATAAATGGGCAGATAGATGGGTGATTGGATGGACTAGTGGGTGGGTGGGTGGGTGGATGGATGGATGGATGGATGGATGGATGGATGGATGGTTGGATGGATGGATGGATGGATGGATGGATGGATGGATGGATGGTTGGATGGATGATTGGATGGACTGGTGGGTGGATGGATGGATGGATGGATGGATGGATGGATGATTGGATGGATTGTTGGATGGATGGATGGATGGATGGATGGATGGATGGATGGATGGGTAGATGGATGGATTGTTGGATGGATGGATGGATGGATGGATGGATGGATGGATGGATGGATGGACAAATTGATGGATGGATGATTGGATGGACAGATGGACAGATGGATGGATAGATGGACAATTGAATGGACTGGTGGATGGATGGAGGGATGATAGATTAATAGATAGATGGACAGGTGAATGTGGACAGTCAGCTGGATTGGCAGACATAAGGATGCACAGATGGATGAATGGGTATTGGGTGAATGGCAAGAGGGATAGATAGATGGATGAGCAATGTAGCCTGGTCACTCTTAAGTTAGTCCACATGGGAAATCCCTCCTGTGGCTTAACTACCTGCGAACACAGTGCAATTCACTGTCGCTCCCAGAGACTTCCCAACAACACACACACAGATTCTTCTCTCCCAGCTCTGCAGGTTAGACTCCCCAAACCCCCACACTCCCCTGGGCCCCAGTCAGCCAAGCTGATGCCCCCTAGCTATGGGGTCTGAGCAGCTGCACCTCTCTCTGCAGGGCCTGGTGAGGCAGCTGGTCCTGCTGCCGGGCTCGGACGCCACCCCGAGGCTGTGTCCCAGCAGGAACGCCCAGCTGGCTGAGCTGTCCATCCCTCGGGTGCTGCAGGGGCTCACGGGGAAGCCGGATGATAACGAGGTGCTGAAATATCCCTATGGTTAGTAGGCCAGGCCACCTACTGCCCCACTCAGATAGACACCCAGGGCCTCACACTGAACTGGGCTCCCGTACCAACCTCTCCTGGTGCTTGCTTCTCAACCACAGGAGTGCAGCTACCATGTTATCACGAGCGTGCTCAGGGCCCACTCCAGCAAGGCAGAGTTGCCACCAGACAGGGCAGCATCATCTGCCTTTCTCTCCGAGGGCCCCTGTCTGGACAGGGCCCTGGGCAGACCATCGGCCCTTCCTGGGAACCTCCGGGCAGGTGGCAGACATTACTCCCCATCAGAAAAGCTCCCCTGTCTGGAGCCTTGGGCAGTGTTGGAGCCATTTTTCCCCATCCCCTCTCCAGCAGACATCCAGCCCTCAGCCCAGCCCTTCAGGACCTGGCTCTCTACCTACACTTCTGTTTCCCATGATTCCCTCAGCACAGGCGTCTCCTGGACGCACTTTCTCTGGCTCGTATTTGCGTTGTCCCAATGCAAAGTTGCGATGTCAGCACATTTATTAAGCATCTCACCCTTTGCTGTAGAGAATCTGAATAGGGCCTCCTCCTGTTGCATCCCCCGACTGTGTAGAAGGAAGGTGGGTGTGGTCTGCCAGGACTCCCGAGGTGCGTGGTTCTTGGTTTGCAAGTCAGGGAGCCCACCTGAGCAATCCGGTCCTGGGGATTTACTGTCTCATAGCTGACCAGCATGGCCAAGCTGCTGCGCAGACATCTGTGTAAAATCGAGGAGTGGCGCCATTAGCTTGGCCCGAGGCCAGGCATAGTTACTAGATGTGGTGAGGTCCAAAGGCCACAGAACCAAGCACAGCCGTGATTTAGCTCACTCGAGCCGAACAGGAACAAGGCAGTGTGTGGCCACTGAGGACCTGCAGAGAGCTCCAGGTGAAGGGATAGACAGCCATGCCATCTGGAGTGGACAGAGGGTGGGGCTGGCTGGCCACTCAGAGTGTTGAATGTCCTGGTGTACAGCCGGCGGGGGCGCGCCTCCTCGTCTGGTCTCACCTTCCCCTTCTGCATCTGCAACGTGGCGGCCAGCTCCAAGACGTCCTGGGGCCTTTGCAGCCACGTGCAGAGGCAAAGGCAGGAGCGCCTGGCTTGGGGGCCCCTCCTGCGTCCTCTTCCAGGGAGCCTGACGCACAGGACCTGCTTCCTCCTGGTTTCCCCTCAGAAGCAGATATGAAAGTGACACTGGGATCGCGGCCACCATGCACCAAGGCGCAAGACGCCCAGTTCTGGTTTGACGCCGCCCAGAAGGGGCTGTACCTGTGTGTGGGCAGCGAGTGGGTCTCCGTGTTGGCAGGTGAGGCTGGGCTGGGGACTCGCGTTTGAGCACACGGGACCCTGGCACATCTCGAAGGGGAGGGAGGGTATGAAGGGGTGAGCGGCCTCAGCCATCTCTAGGTGGCCACGTGCTTGGTCAGCCAGGCTGGGACACTTCACAGAGTGAAAGGGCACCCCCAGTAATGATACCTGTGGACAGATGGCAACCAGGACCACCAGGCAAGCCAGGACCCTGTCGTCCCCAGAGCCAAGCGTGCCTAATCCTGGGGCTGTCCTCGAGCCGGTGTTACTCAGGAGAGGAAACTGACCCTCACAAGGAGCAGTGAGCTTGTGTGTTGAATTTGGAAATATGCACACCCTAGACATGACAGGCAGCAGCAGGATGGGACAGCTCAGTTCCTCTTCCCAAACAGTGGGAAAGAGGGAGGAGAGGCACCCACAGGGCTCCCATGGCCTTCGCCCGCCCTGTCTACTAGCCCACAGATAAGCAGTGACGGCGCCAGGCAAGCCCTTCAGCAGTTGGTTCCGGCTTGTGGGGAAGGCGAGCAGTGGCAGGGATAGGCGCTCTAGGTGGAAACCGGAGCTGGATCCCACGGGGCCGCCTTGAGCATGCGCTCTGCTCTCTGTCCCACTTTACCCAGGCACAGCTCGTAGAAGCAGCGAGTCATGGGAACTATTTTTAACAGGACACGATGTGTAAACTCCACCCTGCTAGTGTCACTGGCTGCTCAGATCAGAGCTCCTGACAGGAAGGAGCGTCTCCCTTTGACAGGTCTTTCCCAGGAGGTCAAAGGAGGCCCCAGGGCAAATCTTCCCTGGGTTCAAGTCATGGCTGGGGCCCTGGGGATCTGCTCCCATTCTTGGGCATGCTAACCAGGTCACCATCTTCCCACCACCAGCAAAAGTCAAGCTGGACTACGTGGAGGAGCATCAGAGCCTGCCCACGCACTCCGAGACGCTGGGCATCGAGGTGTTCGGCATTCCCCAGGTGGGGCTCTTCGTGGCCACGGCCAGTCGGAAAGCCACGTCCGCCATCTACAAATGGACTGATGGCAAGTTTGTCTCCTACCAGAACATCCGCACGCACCAAGCACAGTCCTGGAGACACTTCACCATCGGGAAGAAGGCAAGTGTGTGCTCCATAGCGCCCCCTTGCTAACCCGCGGGGCTCTCCTGCAGCCTCTGCTGGTCAGAGCCTCTGCTGGTCAAAGCGCCTTTGCTGGTCAAAGTGTCCTCGTGGTTCTGAAACCTCCCTCAGGTCTAGGCTCAGAGTCACGGGCCTTAGGCTGCGGCTGTAAATCCCTAGCATGACAAAGTGGAACAGGGGACCGTTGTTAAGACACTTCACCTCTGTACAGACCCATCAGAACAAATCAAACACCTGTAGATCATTCCACTGAGCCAGCCCACAATGCAGTCGTTGCAGAATGAAAACAGACATGGAGGATGCCTGACATCCAAATGGACAGCGAGGGCCGGGCAGGAGCGGCCCTGTCAGCCAGGCTGGACTGAGCAGAGGTCTGCACATGGTGGGTCTGGGGCTTCGGCATCACAGCGGCAAGGACTGAATTTTCTCTTCCCAGCTCCTCCCACACCCTGGACGACAGCCAGGCCCTCACCTAGACGCAGGATGAACAGCCGGGGACTCTGCCCCTGTGCTCAGGTCTGCCATACACCAGCTGTGTCCAGAGCCGGCACTGATAAATAGCTCTTCTTCTTCTTCTTTTTTTTTTTTGGTTGATGATGTTTTAAAGTTTTTCTTATAAAAACTGATAAATTTACATCAAATTAAAAATGGGAAACTTTGGAAAAAACAAAGAGAAGAATATTTTGTTCTCTCACCTGGGCAAAGACATGGTTCCGTTTGCACACTTGCCTCTGTGCACATGGTAGGTGAACCACGCGCCGCACTACTGTCCCTGTTAGAATCACACAGCTGCACACGGCGGGGGCCTGCGAGCACTGCACAAACACATTTCCATGTCTACACGGCCATGCCCCGGCATGCCTTGGCGTGAGAGCTGTGTCCTTGCTGGAGGGGCAGGTCATGGAGACTGTTTCTGTGCATAAAGTGTCTCTGGAATTTGGGTTATTTTGTTTTGGTTTTGTTTTCATATAGAGACAGAATTGCAAGTAACAGGACTGGGGAATGTGGGCATTTTTAAGGATCTTAATGAGTGTGATTACCAGATGCGGAAGGCTGGTCGCTGGCTGCCCACCACCCTGCAGCCATCCCTGATAGAGGGTGGGCTCGGCCGTCGGTCCCTATGTCCTCTCCCCGTGGATGTGGAGACACGCTGATGTTCAGGGATCTTCAGCATCAGTCCCCAGCACCCATCAGAAGAACCGAATTGACCTGGTTTCTCTCTTTCAGATCTTCCTGGCTGTGGCTAACTTTGGACCGAATGAAAAGGGTCAGGAGTTCTCGGTCATTTACAAATGGAGCCACAGAAGGCTGAAGTTCACTCCCTACCAGAGGATTGCCACCCACAGCGCCCGGGACTGGGAGGCCTTCCAGGTGGACGGGGAGCACTTCCTGGCGGTGGCCAACCACCGGGAAGGTAGGGCAGGTGTGGCCTTTGACCTGGAAGGAAACCATTCCAGGGGCGGGGCTTGCATGAAGGGTGAATTTTTATCTCAAATTAAAAAATAGTGAGCCGTGCTTGGCCCACTTCTGGGGCTCAGCTACGGCCAGGTCTATGTGAAGACAAGCATGCATGGGTACCTGCTCCCCTGCCCAGGTGTGGAGGACGGATGGGTCCTGTGTGGTCCCTGCCCCAGGAGAGCCCCACGACATGCGGACCACCCACTCTCAGCATGGCGCTGGCTTCCCTTAAGTAACCAACAGCCTCCCCCTGGGAGGAGTCAGGCTGGCCCAGGGGAGCGGCAGGCCCAGCCAGTGACAGGTGTGTGTGCATGGACAGTACGCAGGGGGCGAAGGCCCAGAGGCGCCAGTGTGGGGGGCATGACGGGGCAGGGCGTGGACTCCGGTGAGTGGACCACGTCCAGGGCAGCCACCAGAAGGGTGCAGGGACCAGGCAGGGCGACCAGGCAGGGGTCGTCTCCGCTCCCCAGCACTGGTCTTCATTGCAGGTGACAACCACAACATCGATAGTGTGATCTACAAGTGGAACCCCAGCACCCGGCTCTTCGAGGCCAACCAGAGCATCGCCACGTGCGGCGCCTACGACTGGGAGTTCTTCACTGTGGGCCCCTACTCGTTCCTGGCGGTGGCCAACACCTTCAATGGCACGTCCACCAGGGTGCACTCCCACCTGTACATCTGGCTCTTTGGCTCCTTCCGGCTCTTCCAGTCCTTCCTGGTGAGGAACACGACCTCGGCCCTGTGCTCTGCGTCGCTCTCACGGCCACACTCCCCTCTGCAGCGTGGGACCAGGAGGGAGGGCCCAGTGGGAGCCAGAGCCAGCGTGGCCCTGCACCTCCATCCTGGGACCCAGCCCCTGCCTCTCTGGATGGCACAAGGCACGGGCTCCTCCCCAGGCCACTGAGCCCCAGGTGTCTGGACAGCCTCTGATCCTCTCCAGTAGAACCCAAGAACCGGTGGGGAGGGCGCCCAGCTCAGCCCTGTCCTGGTGTGGAGTTTCTATGCCAGAGCAGCACTGGGTGCTCAAAGCAGGCTCCCCGTCCCTGCCATGAGCTACATGGGTCTGAACTGTGTCTGGGGGGTGGAGAGCAGTGCCGCGTGCTCAGAGCATGCTCCCCATCCCTGCCACAAGCTCCCCCGGGCTGGTCTGTGTCTGGGGGTGGAAAGCAGTGCCGCGTACTCAGAGCGTGCTCCCCATCCCTGCCACAAGCTCCCCCTGTCTGGTCTGAGTCTGGGGGTGGAGAGCAGTGCTGGATGCTCAGAGCGGGCTCCCCATCCCTGCCACAAGCTCCCCAGGTCTGGTCTGTGTCTGGGGGGTGGAGAGCAGCGCCCCGTGCTCAG
>PVJS01026356.1:0-27070 GCA_004027185.1 Glis glis | reverse complement strand
GAGAGAGAGAGAGAGAGAGAGAGAGAGAGAGAGAGAGAGAGAGAGACAGGGAGAGACAGAGAACTGAGGCTGGCTGCGAACCCAGATCCTCCGGTATCCGCCTCTCAAAGTACAGGGATTACAAGCGTGCACCACCACGCCCGGCCACTATAATCAATTTTAAGGGACTTCATTTCCCTTCTCTTTAAAAGCTAGAGAAATAGAATGAGTCCCCCTTTAATTTCTCTTTAGTGAAATTCATGGGCAACATTTCAGTTCTTTAGGTCTGTTTATATGCGTGGAACCATCACTCCTCTCTTTTTGTTTCCTCCTCTGGAAAATTTTACTTTCAGTCATATTATAAATATACAAATATAAGTGTGTGTTCATATAAATGAACATCAAGCAATAATAAATTTTGCAAAGCTGTCTTCCTAAAGCACATTTGAAGCCTTTTCACTCTCAATTTTCTAAAATACAAATTGTGTCAAAAGAAATAAAACTCATGGGGCTCTAAATAGCGTTAGTTATAAATGCATACGGTCGTTCCTGTAGGTCAGGTCTGCACACAGAGAGGTTTAAACATTTCTAGCAATTCTCAGGCTGGCATTTAATTTGTCTATCCAGCACTGGGCAGAGACCACCGCTTAGTCCACAATGGCAGATCCAACAGTCCTTCAACAAATATTTCTTGAGCAACTGCTGTGTTATGGGTATTGTTCTTAAGTTCCACAGCTGTGGTTAGACAAGTCTGGCCATTGGTTTCATGAAATCTTCATTATGTGGGGAGAATAAAGAGCAGTTAAATAAGCAAAGAAACAAATATATACAATCATTAGAAAGTGTGATAAGTGCTGTTAAAGAAATAACTTGGGAACTGAAACAGAAAATCACTGATGTGGGTGACCTAGTTCAGATAAGGTAAACAGGGAAGGTGGTTCTTATCTGAGACCAGAAGAATAAGGAAGAGGGGGAAGAGGGCTTAGGACAGCAGGAGCAGCATGTGCAAAGGGCCTGGAGTATGCAAGAGAATGATATGTTTCAGAACGTGGCAGAAGGCCAGGAAGGCTATAACCTCTGCAGAGCAGAGACGGCACAAAGTGAGCAGAAGAAGGATACAGGGGCTACATCATGACCTTATGAACCAGAGTAAAGCAACTGAATTTCATCCAAACTTCAGTGGAAGGCCATTGAGGGTTCTGAGCCAGGGAGTGACATGGTCCACTCTATATGTTAAGAAGCTCTGTGGAAGTGACCTGGAGAGGAGCAATAGCAAAGTCAAGAGACTGGCTCGAGAGACTGGTGAAAAGGCAGTGGCTCGTGTCCCGGTTAGAGATGGTGGCCTGGGCTGGGCCGGTAGCTGCAGAGGAAGAGAACTGGATGCATTTGGGACTCTTTGGGAGCCAGAAAGGATGTGATTTGCTGAGGGTCTGGATGTAGTGAATAGAGCGAGGGAAGAACGAAGGGTGGTGCGTGAGTTTCTGGCTCCTGTGTACTGTGAGGTCATCTGCTATAAGGGCACCATGCTGAGGGGTGGGACAACTAAAAGTCGAGGTGCAGGACACTACGAATCACCTCTTCCTCAGCTTTCTAAACACCGCGGATCCTCACAGTAAGCTGGTGCACCACAGTGGGCAACACAATTAATAGTTGTCTCCAGCGTTTTACAAATGGGATTTCTCACTTGGTCTTCAGGGCACTGGGCATGTTGTTGAGGCAAGAAAAGAAAGAAGGATTGGGGATGTAGCTTAATGGTAGAGTGCTTGCCCAGTATGCACAAGGCCCTGGGTTCAATGGAGGCTATTTCAGATGTCTCTGGAGCTGTGTCTGAGGGCAGAGACTACTTTCTGTAGGTGAGTGACTGAAGACTCCACAGAGGTGGTGACATGTAAACTGAGGCTTAAGATTTGGGTAGAGGTTTCCCAAGTAAAAGCAGAAGGAAATCCATACCCAGCATCAGGTGCAGAATAGGGTAAGCAGGGTGTGTGTGAAAGGATTTACCATGTTCATGGAAGAAGGTATAGCTCAGTATCACTGAAGGGTAGACTGGGGGACATGGCGTGAGGAAGACTTGCACAGCCAGCTGGGCGTGGTGGTGCAATGCCTGTAATCCCAGTACTTGGGAGGCTGAGACAAGAGGATTGCAGGTTGGAGGCCAGCCTCAGCAACTTCGAAAGACTCTGTTTTGAAACAAAACAAAACAAAAAATAAATAAAAAGGGCTGGAGATGTAGCTTGGAGGTAGGATGCCCCTAGGTTCAATCCCCAGTACCAAAGGTGGTGGGCAGATTGCACAGCCTTATGTGCCATACTAAGGGGTTGGATGCTCCTTGTGAGATGGGAATCAAGAACTGCTTTGAAGCAGGGGATGCGCCACAATGAGAACTGTGTATGAGAAAGGCTGCTCTAGCTGGGGCTGGAGACTGGAGACGAAAAGGAGGTCGAGACTGAAGTTGGGGGTTCTAGTTAGGAGGTAAAGCAATAACTCAGAGGAGTGTTACCTAGGACCTATAAACACTAATGATAATAATACCATTATTATTAATACCATTAATAATACCATTAATAATACCACAGCTCTTCCTCTCTTCTGAGCTCTTTCTACACGTTGACAAGCTTAGTCCTCATGACATTCTTGCAAGATCAGTTCCACTAACTACTCCCATTTACAGATTAAGAAACTGTGACCTGGAGAAGTTAGATAATTTGCAAAAGTCACATACAACTTGAGTCGGGACAATCTGGCTTTTAGCTAAGAAATAATCCTGGCCCAAGAAGAGAAATGATTCTGAGTTGGAGGGTGAAGTGGTCCTAACTTGTGGCTGTGTGGGTAGGTATGTGAGTGGTGGTAAAGAAGAGAGAAAGGAATCAGAGAGCCCCCGAGGTTTGTAATTGGGCACCAGGCTAGGAAACAGCATTGTTCCATCTTTTGTCTGTGCAATATAAAAGGCAACAACTTAGAAGAGCCCCCCTTGGAACTTGGGTGACATCCCAGAGCCCCCCTGTAGTCCTGTTGGATCTAGGCAGGCAGGGGTTTCCTGACCACAGTTGGTATGCATTTGCATAATGTGAGGACTTTATTGGAATGTCACAGGGATTACCATCCTGCCTGTCTGACCTCCCAGGGATGTTATGAGCAAAAAATGAGATAATGAGATGCAGCCTGGCAGAGGAGGAAGCCAGATGGCTTGAGCTGAAGTTCCTTCCCTGTCTCTGGACCCTAGTGGGAGGTCAGCTAATGTCACGGAGCCTCAGTTTCCACACTGGAAGGAAACTGAAAGTCATTCCTCCCCTGATGACTACAGAGGGCAGCAGTGAAATGGGGTGAAGATCCCTGATGAGTGGGTGCACTTGGGAAATGGTTGGGCGCTTTGCAAACACAGGGGTGGTTGCTATGCTCATGACTACAGGCCAGTGGGGAGCAGGCTCCACAGGAAGTGCACATCAGCCAGGTGAATCATCTCCATTGACACATGTGTATGATTATCAAACCAAAGCAACTCATTCACCCACATTTTCAAATAGTGCTCTGAAACTACAAAACCTTAAACCTTGAAAAGAGATACGACATATTAAGTGTCCTTAGTCCTGAATCTCTTTATGGTATTCCCCAGCAACTTTAAAACACTGGCCTGGACAAAGAAATGAATAATTCAAAAACATTTCCTGGCTTCAATGAGGCTGCATTCTAGTGAGAGAAGATAGACAACAAACAAACAAATAATCAAATAAACAAGTTATATAATTTCGGGTTGTGTTAAGTACTGTGAGGGCACAGCAGGTTTATGAGGAGAGAGTCACAGCTACTTCACATGAGCAGTCAGGGCAAGCAGGAGGAAGCCATGGGAAGGGAAGCCAGGTTCAGGAAGAGGACTTTCTGGGAATAGAGGTGACTGGTGCGAAGGCCCTCAGCTGGGAACCAACCTGCTCTATTCAAGAAACAAGAGGTAAGTGTCTCTGTGGTACTATAAGAGAGATTGGAACAGCGATAATAATTGAAGCTGAAGTGGGCTGGGGTCAGACCACGTGGGTGGGACATGATCGAGTTTGTCTTTATTCTAGGTGCAAAAGGAAGTATTTGGAGGCTCTGAGCAGGAGGACATCACTTGAGTTAAGCTTCTCAAAGACCCCTCCTGCAACAGGATGGAGATAGGATTGTGGTGGGGCAAGAGCAAGCAGGCGAGACCAGTTACAGGACAGTCACCCAGGCCAGAGGGGAGGAGGAGGCAAACAGAAGTTTGGGGGATAGAGGTCAAAGGACTTGTGGATGGATCGGTGTGGGCAATGTCTAGGTATGAGGAAGCCTATTTATTTATTTATTGGTACTATGATGAGGAAGCTTTTGAACCAAGCTTTGCACTCTGGATTCTCAGAGGTTGTGTTCTCTTGAGACACTGTGGTCAATGGGGCCCTTGTATTTGTCCATACCCAGAATAGTTCAATCACTAATGTAAGCAAGACCTTCTCAGAACAAAAGTATTTAAAACACAGAGAGCTAGAGATGGACATATATATATATATATATATATATATATATATATATATATATATATGAAAGGTTGAAGGGTAGAAGTAAGAGGAATGTTCTGGTTTCTTTCCTTCCTGTCTTTTCATTTAAAACTATCTGTTGACTGTTTCTCTACCCCAATAATTTCTCTTATCTGTGGACAAAGCCAGAAGAAAAGAAGAAAGCTCTAGACCGTCGATCCTGACACCCTTTTCCACGCTGGCCTTAATTTCTCTTCCCCTGTCTTTTTGGAGATTGTCCCACCAGGCTGGACAATGGAAGCTGGGTGGGGAGACACTAGAGGAGACGGGAGAGGAAGTCAGAGTTCACACAGAAGAAGCAACAGAGGAGCGCGCTTCTTGTGCCCCTCTTCTAACCTCACATCGTGGGTCTGGGGCATTTCTACCTCTACTGTGGATGACCGAACTGAAAGGAAGACACACCTTGGAAGAAAAGCCAGAGGGAGAGGAATCCAGCATTTCATCCCTTATGGTCTTGCAGATCTGCCCCAAGTTAACCCTGAAACAAGAAAGCAGGCTTAGTGGAGCATTTATTTCAAGGTTTCATAATCTCCTATTTGACAGCAGCTGCTGGTACAAAGTGTAGAGTCTACTGGATCCGATTATGTAACAGATGGTTCTGTTTTCAAATTTTCTCCAAGCGTTCAGATGTTTTTTCACTAAATTCATATTTCCCATCTGATGCTACCCCCTGGGGCCGAGCTTTAATCTGGGTTGTAGTTTGTAAGGTCCTTTTTTCTCCCCCTTTCCTTTTAATCTTCCAATAGACAGAGAATTCCCAAACATCAGCAAGCATCCGCAGGGCCTGGACAATGACTGTAGATGAATACAGGAGGATTGTTCTCTGGGGCAGGTCTTGCCTCAATCAAATCTCCTGCCAGAGGTGGACTCAACATGCTCTGCTTGGAGAAGCCTCAAAACCCAGCTTCCATGACCTTGAGATTGAACAGTGTGTTCCTTCCCCCGGGCAGCACATGTTAGCACATCAGCATTCTTAATAGCAAATTAAAACTCCTTCATAGAGAAGAAAGGCACTAAGTAACTGTGTTACTGGCCCATTATGTGTCTCTAATTGTGTCACCTCGCTCCTCAGTAGGGTTTTCCGTTCATTATTTCCAGGTCCTTTTCTTACTGCTGTGCATTAATGGTCTCCCTGTTCTTTCTGTCCTCTGCAGCTGCCTACAGCTGTCAGCCACCCACTCCAGCCTGGCCTTTCTAATGTTTTCATCTTCCTGCCAGCATTATGAAATTTAATTTATAACCAAAAAATGTTCTCTGGGCCTCCTTTTCTCTCCGCGTTGCTGGCTTCTTTCGCCATTTAGAAACCTCCCCAGTTTTCCAAGCACCTGTTCCTCGAGACTTCTTTGGACAAGTTGCCTTTTCTTCGCCCATGTGTGTGTGTGATCCCAGAAGACACAGGAAAGAGAAGAAAGGCTTGGGGTAGTGGAACCTGCTTGGTGGTAGGGCTGGTTTGGAGGCCTACCTAGTGCTGAGGCATCTTGTGACACACCACCAGGTACCATTCACAGAGAAAATAAGGAGGGCGGTCCCCTCTGAAGCTGTGCGATAACAAAGCTGGCACACTCCTTTGAATTGTGCAAATCAGCTTTCACATGAGCCAAGAGCCTGGGGACCATTCATGTCA
Organism: Glis glis; assembly: GCA_004027185.1. NCBI lineage: Eukaryota > Metazoa > Chordata > Mammalia > Rodentia > Gliridae > Glis > Glis glis. Next base: position 20,920 of record PVJS01026356.1, on the reverse strand, counting down.
CATCTTTGGATCCGTTGTGTCGTCTGTTGAAGAAGAATTGTATGTAATGACTACTAAGATCATTTCAGCTGCTATCCCCAAGACTGTTGCAAAGAAAAGACTCATCTTTTTTTCTTTATGTGTATACCTCCTATATAAATATGGAGAAGGGCAAGCTACATAAACTGTGGGGCTAGTGGAAATGTCGGGCAGGATCCTTTGGTCAATCCTGGTTAGGAATTTTTGTGTGTGTATGGTACCCGGGATTGAACCCTGGGGTATACCCAAGCCAATACCCCAAGCTATACCCCCAGCCCTATTTTTTATTCTTTATTTTGAAACAGGGTCTCACTAAGTTGAGGAGGGCCTCACTAAGTAGCTGAGGCTGGCTATGAACCTGCGATCCTCCTATCTCAGCCTCCCAAGTACTGGGATTACAAGCTTGTGCCAACACACCTGGTTTAGGAATTTTAGGATGTTGACTGCAGAACGAAAAACCAACCAAGCATGGGGCCCTTCTGATCCCAGGCCTCACGTGACTGCACAGGTTTTTCACCCATAAAACTGGCCCCAATGCTGCAGCTGTTATGGAGGTGTGCATTGACGACCTGACAAGGTCATGTCCACTTATGGTTTTGTCGGGAAGAAGAGGTGGTTTCCTACGTCAATCAAATGAATAATAGATGGATCCTCAGGTAGAAAACTTAGGTACTAAAAATAAAGATATATCTCTTAAGCTTCTTTGTCCTAGTTTTAGTCCCTTGGGTCTAGATGTCCAGGAACTTCTGCCTCTGGGTGGTGGTTTTGATAGAATGCCCACAACCTACAGGCAGGCCTATGATCATAGAAGGTGGATAATAATTTAGATTTTTCTAATTTTATAATATTCTCTGAGTTTTCTTTTCCTGTGTGAATACAGGGAAAGTGTTATTCAGCAGAATTATTCTTAGAAATATACTGTATCTATGTAGGAGAAATTCTTTGATAAATTTCTTGTGGAGGAGGGTGAAACCCCAAGGATGTATTTAAGTAGAAGAACTTGTTTGCTAAACTGCTATACATAAGACAAGGAAAGGAACTTGTGTGGATCCTGAAGGGATAGGGGATAAGAACAAAAGATAGGAGATGAGAGACTGGCTGAGGAGAAAGGGCTCAGCTTAGGTGAAGAGCAAGAGGGAGAATTTTCCTGGCCCAAAAGTGAGACGAGGACTTTAAGATAAGAAATATTCAAGAAGGGATTTTTTTTTCATTTGTTTGGTAGGTGATGTAAGACCTCACTTCCCCTGGACTCCCAGAAAACATTTTTTAGTGCAGTCAGTCTAGATAGTGTAGCACTGTGTGTGTGTGTGTGTGTGTGTGTGTGTGTGTGTGTGTGTGTGTGAAGGTGCGTACAATCCTTTTTTGGGGAGTGTGTGTACTGTTTGATTTAAAGCAGAGGCAGAGACAAGGGACGCAGGCAGAAGGTACCTGAGGCTGTAAAACCCTGACACATTTCTGAACTTTCCAGGGCTACATAATTGGTGATAGAAGCAGCATAGCAGGAGGTTTAACGGCATCTCCCCTAGAACAAAAGGATAGGAAGGATTCCAGCTTACATCTGCATTTTCTTTCCTTTCCCTTTGTTATTCCTGAGGCTTTAGACGGTCTTGTTTAAACTTTCCAGCTTTTTGGTCTCAAGTTGTAATACAAACCACTAAGGGAAGGATCCACATTTGGACCAGAAAGTGGATCCCAGAGAAACACCCCTGTCCACTTGTAGGTGGGCAACAGTAGAGGAAGTTGTTCTTAGTGAGAAATATAGAAGGATATAGTGAATATTGGAGACAAATACCAGGTTTTGAGATTCAAATTCCCTGCCCTCATCCAATATGGAGATTCTCTCTTTACTGTCATTCTTGAAACATCTAGGATTTTATTTTATTAAAAAATCTAATGTCCTTTGATCCATCTGTTGTATATTTATCTGTTTCACATGTTTGCAGTTTGGGAACCATAAGTTGGGCTGTATTTCTGGGCAAATATATTTCTAAGCATGCTGGAATTTCATAAATCTTAAATCATACCATGATACACATCTGTGGAGACTTCCCCCTAAAATAGAAATGCTGTTATAGATCCCATGGTATTAATATTTTAAAAAGTTGATAAATGAGTGAAAATGCAATTTAGTCATTAAAATTTAAAAAATTCTATCCATGCTTCTTATCTGTCCAGTTATGTTCTCAGAACTCATTTTCCTATTGCATGTGATATGGCTTTATTGATAGCTTCTTCAATCTGTATAAGATGGTATTTTAGGGAACCAAATGAGTGGGATCTTGGGTATATGGAAAAGTACTGTTGGAGGTGACGGGTTCATTCCTCAACTCAGGAACTCAGGATCTGTAGGGTCCTTGGCTAATGTGATGGAAAAGAATTTCAGCACGTGCCAGTCAGAGACACAGAGTTTTATTTAGGAAAGTCGGAAATACACATTCAAGGGAGAATGTGGGCTATCTCAAGAGGGAGAGAGACTTCTTGGGGAGTTCAAGGCTCTTTTCTTATTGGGGACTTTCATGAGGGGTGGGCTAGAGGAGGTATATGAGGATTATCTCAGTCCGATAGTCCCCAAGGCAATAGTTTATGGTGGCCTGGTAGTTTGGTCAGCTGCAGGGAGGATGAGTTCATTCTAGTAGCCCCAAGGTGGTTTATGGTGGTCTGGTCAGCCTTAGGGTCCTCAGGCTGATTGAGGTCTTTATTACCTGATTAACAGATAAGCAGGAGAGTGTCCTAAATTATATGTTTCTCAAGGTATCCTATCTGTCTTGTTAACAATACACAGGGCAATTATAGTTTCTTTCAGTTAACTCTAGGATCTACAGATTTCTCTGAAATTTGAAAAGTGCAGTCCTGGGAAAGAGAACTGGTTTGAGGAGTAAAGATTGAGGCACTTTAGGACCAGGTTTTTATATTAAAGTCATATTTTACTTTACCTTTCTGTTCCTGTCTGTCTCCTTTTTACCTATTTATTTCTTGTATCCTACATCAGTAGCTTCCCTAATAAGTAATTTCCTAAGAATGGTGCTTCAGTTAAGGTCTTTAGGCTGCAGGGAACAGACACCTTCCCCAAACAGTTGAAATATACAAAGAAATTTTATGGGCCTCCAAGAACTCATCTCAATTTTATGGGCTTCCTCCACTCATCGCCAAGGGAATGAGTAGAGTTATTGCCTTACCTGTTTTCTGTTGCTGTAACAGAATACCACAGACTGTGTAATTTCTAAACAATAGAAGTTTATTTAGGTCATGGTTGTGGAGGCTGGGAAGTCCAAGAGCAAGGTGCCAGTATCTGGAGAGGGCCTTTGCGCTGCGTTGTAATATGTTGGGGAAAAAAAAATCTGGCAGAACCCATTGTTATGGTTTGGATCTCAAATGTCCCCCCAAAAACTCATGTGCTAAAAGCATGGTCCCAATGCAGCAAGGTTCAGAGGTGGAGCAGGGGTGGAAGGGGTGAGTCATGGGGGTATAGCCCCGAGGACTGTGTATCTTCCCCATCACCCCCCCCCCCACTTCTAGCTGCCATGAGTTGAGTAGCTTTTCTCTCCTGCATCCTACCGCCATGATGTTTCTGCCTTGGAGCTGACTGACTATGGACTGAACCTCTGAAACCATGAGCCAAAATAACTTTTCCTCCTCTCAATTGTTCTTGTCAGGTATTTTGGTCACAACAACAAAAAGCTGATTAAAACACCCATCCTTTTTTTTTTTAATCAGGAACTCTGTCCTACAATAATTAGGCCACTCCCACCATAATTGTGTTCATCCCTTCCACTGTTGCAGAGGGCAGATCACCTCCTAAATGTCCAATCTCTTAATACTGTTAAAATGGCAATAGATTTCAACAGGAGTTTTGGAGAGGATATTCAAACCTGTGGGCATTGGAGTTGAATAATCACAAACTAAAACAAGACCCTGGGGACAATTCCTTTTGTCTGTTATTGGGATGGATGAAAAGAATTACCTTTCAAGTTTCCCCCTTGGTCCATTGATTTTTTCCCCCTTTCTATCCTCTATTTCCAGAAAATACCATATTGGTTGAGAATAACACTATAAGTTTGAATTATCTATATGATGGGGTTCTGGATCGCTGAACTATGTAACAATAGCTATCATGTGTAGATTTGCTTGTGGTGGTTTTATACGGTGGTGGTGGCACACATATAAAGTCTTGTTCCTTAGAAGACAGACGGGCTTTATCAATTCCCGAGGAACATAGTTCAGGGGATGCTGAAGAAACCCGAATGCCATCTAGCTGAGATTGAGCAGATAAATAAACCAGAGAGGACAGGATTTTTCATTTTATGTATTTAATTTTTTGTACTTTAAGCTTTAAAAAGGGACTTCATTTGGGGTTTAGCATTTGGACTTTCATTTCACTGGGAATTGAATAATTACAGGGAATTATGTTATGTAACTTTGGGATAGTCTTCATTGTATTAGTTGGGTTCATTGAATAACCTCTGGCAAGCTCCACTGGACCGTGTGGCTGGGCAGGATTAGAGAAGGGAAACAGAATCGAGAGTGATTCTTTGGCCTATGGGAAAAGTAACCTTGGAGGTAATAAATGTCCTTTTCCAACCCAGAGCCCTCTGGGGCAACAGTTGAATGGCTCACCCCAGAGATCCAGGAGAGGATGTCCCCATGGAAGGCATCCTGAAGGGAAAGTGGCCTATTTTCCTGGACTTCCCAGGACTGAAGGGCCCTTGGATATGAAACTTTTGGTTTCATGCTAAAATTGTGAAAGTCCTAGGCATTAGGGTGTCACTCTACCCTACTGGCTCTGGCACATGGCTAGGCTTTCCCCCCTGGCTGCTGGTGAGGAGGTAGGTATGGAGGAGACAGCCCCACCCAGGCTGCCGGAAGGCTCTCAGTCGTTACTTGGGCCTCGCTTCCTTGCAGCATGGAGTTTCAGCGTGGTTATATCACCGGCGGTGGGTTCTTGTGCTTTCTACCAGAATCAGGAAGCCAAGGCACAGTGTGACAGGAACAAGGCTCTTTAGTTGGGGCTTCTGCCCAAGCCAGAAGGGAGGCAGCACTAGCAAGAATGTCAGGGTGGCTCACAGGGTGAAGGTGTGCAGCTTTGATGGCATCTATAGGGCAGGCAGGGTCCCAGGCTCCCCATGTCATCACGTGTAGAGGTGGTGTTTACGTCCCGCCTGTGCTCTTGTCCATCAGGCTCTATCATGCCACTTATGTCTCATTACCATCTTAAGTCTCCAGGTCAGACTGAGCTTTTTGCTATGCTAATAAAATAAAGGGGACTGCAGGTGACTTTAGTGACTGTCCTATACATGCATTTGCCTCTTACCACCTGGAGTTGCTCCTTATCACCTGGGAAAGTCCCTAATATTATTTTTAGAACAGGATAGAGTATTGTCCTATCTCGGTGGGTTTAATTTTAGTGACCTTGTCTTTTTTGGCTCTGGCTTCGTGGTGTTTCTGCTGACCACACAGTCTCAGAAGGCTGAGCTGACTTCTCAACCTCCTGTCTCCTGGTGCATTATCTTAATTTATAGCCTTGCAGACTAGTCTATTTTTTAACTCCTAATTTTCTAGTATGTCTGTTAACTCCATGAGACAGAGAGCTAGCTTGCCTGTTATAATCCTCACTTGCTTTTTGGGGGCAGTTCCTGTCTCAGTCAGACTTCTTATATGGTGGCTGGTTTTTAAAAGGAGCAAGGTAGAAGCTTCCAGTTCTCCTAAGGAGGCCTAGGCTTAAAAAGTTCCAAAACATTACTTCCACCATATTCTTCTGGTCAAAGCAGACCCAAGTCCAGCTTGAATTCTAGAGGAGAGGAAGTAGTCTTTCATTTCTTGATAGATGGAGGAGCATGCATGTAGAATGAAGGAAGACATTGATGATGGCCAACTTTGGAGACTTCTGCTGGAGATATCATTTGGTAAATTACGAGGCATACAGAAATGTAATATGTTGGTGTTGTAAGGGACCATTATATGGCAAGTCTGGTCTACCCTGAGATAAGTCAGATAGTTTCTATCCTTAAGAACTTTAATTCTAGAAGGATGGACAGGCGCACAAATATACAAATGGAAAGCAACATGATGTATGTGTGTATGTGTATATATTGCACACACACACAGCTTTATGTGCAAATATATGCAAGGTAAATATTATGTAACTGCTACAGAAAATAGTGATTTTTTTCTTTTTGGGGGTGGTAGAAAATCTTAGACTTCACAGATGGTATATGGAATTTGAGGGTGAATAAGAGTTTGTGTGGTATAGAGGAAGGCACAGATAAATCACATAACAGTGTCAGAAATGTAAGAGAGCATAGTTTGCACTTTATGACTAGAGTATGAACTTGTGTGTGAGAGATGGAGTTGAAGGAACAGACAGGGAATGCAACATTGAGGATCCTGCCTTGCTGTGTTGTAGAAATGGCTGATTTTAAAGTGGGGGAGTGATTCAATTAAGTTTAGTTTTCTGTTTTTAATGTTTACTCTGGCAGCATTAAATAACCACAACTAATACTTAATGAACACTTACTGTTTGCCAAGCATTTGATACCACAGGGAACCCTATAAAAAGATTAACATCCTCGATTTACAGCTGAGGCAACTGAGGCACAGAGAAGACAAAAACGTGTTCTATATCACACTGTTGTGAAAGGGTTGTGCTTAAATTTGAACCCAGGCAGTCTGTCCTCTTAGCCACTCTGCTGTATTGCCATCTATAGTCTTTAGAACAAATTATTTGGTGTAAGAAGCTGGATATATTCTTACCACTTAGAAGACCACTGAAATAATTCAGATAAGTGCTGTGAAATCCTGAAGAAAGGCAGCAATCGTGGAAAGAAGAGACACAGATGGATCCCAAAGCTGTTAAGAGAATAAAGATAATAAGATTCAGTGAACCACTGAATCTGGAGGGTAAAGAAAGATTGATGATGACTTCAGTTTTTGGTTTCGGTGAGCTGGTGAGTGAGGGTGACATTGTCATGAAGAAAAAATAAGAGAGGCTAGTTTGGTTTGGAGGGAAAGACGAAGAGTCCAGCTTTGACACTTTGGGGTTGAAGTGCTCACAGGGTAACTGAATGGTAGTACATGGGGGGCAGTGGGAAGTAGGGATGGATTCAATGGAAAAAACCATTTCTAGGAAGGAATGGCCTCTAGTACCAAATGCATTAGGAAGGTCAAGTAAGGTGAGGCCCGTGGGGCTACCACTGGGTCTGTAAATACAGAGGTCAGCGTGACCTTGACATGAACAGAGTAAGTGGAGAGGTGGCTGGGAGCCAGCCTGCTGTGGGTGAGGAAAGAAGGAAGTGAAATCAGCAAGGGGTGGCCTAGATTTCCAAGAACTTGCCTGGGAAGGGAGAGAAATACTGCAGAAACGACAGAGAGATTTAGGGAAGAGCGGAGGCATTTTGTTGGCTCGTTTGCTCGCTTTTTTTTTTTTTAAACAATGGGTCTATTTTCTGAGGTGAGGGAATTGGAGGGGAGAGAGCCGAGGCTCAAGATGTAGAATAGGAGCACTCTTGATGACTCTAAGTGCCTGCGTAGACCTAAGGGAGGGCTAGTCAAAGTACAGTCGGAAGGCATAGCTTTAGACAATGTTTCTCCTTTTAAAACAGGAGGGAAGATCAGAATGTTTAGAAAAATGGGCATATTTGTATGTGTGTGGTGAGTAGGAATCAAAAAGTTTCACAATAGTTTCTAAGAAGTACTAGCAAAAGTCATTTGTCCAAGGAGGAAAAGGCTACAGTGATATAGTGGAAGTTGGATAGCACTTTGGTAAACAACGTGGCGGAAGGAAAATTACATTCAGGGAGAATTCGTTATGTGCTAAGCACTGCACTAGATTCTTGTGTATAATAAAGGTGGCAATAATCAATAAATAATAGCTGGGGTTAGAGCTCATGGAAATTTTCTCTACTAAGTTGGTGCTCTATAAATATTTATCGAGTGATTGTAGTTTGATTTGGGGGGGCCCAGTGTGCAGGTGGGTCCTTCCTCTGATTTAATAAATGAATACTAATTGAACATCTACCATGAAAAAACCCCTGATGCTTGATGCAGGGGAGGAGGGAGTGTGACTCAGGAAGCTAAAGACAATCCATGCTCTCCAGGGGCTTCCAGGCCAAGTCCTGAGACATTAGCTAGTTCTGTCCTTCCTTACCCAATGTCTCAAGATCCTGTGGGACAATCTAACATTTAGGACAGAAACTCAGAGGACTTCAACTCCAGCTCTGCCCAGTTCCATTATGGTGGCTCTAGCTTCATTACTAAGATAAGTGCCTGGGTAGTGTTGTCTGAGAAACACTCCTAACTCTTAGAGGGTTGGTTCTCAATGTGTGGTCCCGAGTCCACAGCATGGGTATCTTATTTGAAATGGAAATTCTTAGGCTTCATTCAGAAACTCTGGGGGTAGAGCCCAGAAATCTGAGTTTTTACAAGATTTCCAGGTGACTTGGTGCTTAGCCAAGTTCACTTCTATGTACCATGGCTGTCATGGTTCTGTTTGGGTTCCACCTTAGTACAGGGACTTTCTTCATGTTTTTGATCCCAGTGTTTAGCACAGACAAGCAATACATGTTTCTTGAAGTCACTGAACTTGGTCGGGGATGTGTGTGTGGTGGGGGGGTTGGAGAATGGGTAAAAAGTGGGAAGACCAGAGAGGGGAGGAGCACACAGCACACATTTTTCATCTTCTTCTCAGTTTGTACATGTGGATTGAGAGTAGGTAGGGAACTTGGAGCGGAAAGATACAAAGACTTCTAGAACTGAAATTGGCCTTGGCAACATCCCAGGTCACAGATCTTTTTGAGAATAGTGCTTTTAATAATTTTGTTATTACAGTTGTTTATTGAGTAATTACTATATACTAGCACCATATGTAACAACATATGCGATCCCATTAAACTTTTTATCAATAGGTTCTATTTTATCCCCATTTTGCAGAAAAAGAAAAAAAGGTGAGACTAAACAGTTTTCCCAAAGTCACACAGCCAGTAAGTGGTAGAGCTGGGATTCAAATTGAGATTTGCTCCTAGCGTCTTAACTCACTAAGTTATAGTGCCTAATGTATGAGGATAGTTTTAGACTCTCTCCCTATCTTAAGAAATTCTCTCTCTCCCTCTCTCTCTCTCTCTGTCTCTCTCTCTCTCACACACACACAGGTTCATCAGCAATTTAAACATTGGCCTAATCAATGGCCGTTACCCATCTTGATAAGAGATTCCCATCTCTCAGTTCCTCTGCCCTTCCCCTCTTCTTAAGTGCAGAAAGGCTATTTCCCAGAATCCATTCTTCCTACAGCTACTCTCCACTTTTCCAGCAAAGTCCATGGAGCTCCCTGCAAAACACTGGATGTTATAAGACAACTCACGGCATTCCCTTGCTCCCTCACAGGTGTCATTGTTTGAGATTCCCCCATTTCCCTCTCCTTTCTCTCCCCTTCTCCTTCTGTTAGCAGTCACTTTACTCAATTTCTGAAGTGAGCCCATCACTTTTACCCTCCACACTGTCACTCTTGCAAGAAATGAATTGTGGAGCACACAGCACATCAAGTATAAGCACTGAAGAATTTGTTTCCATAAAGAACACGCCCACCAGGCATGCTGGCGCACGCCTGTAATCCAAATACTTGGGGGACTGAGACAGGAGGATCGCAGGTTTGGTTCGAGGCCAGCCTCAGCAATTTAGTGAATCCCTCAGCAATTTAGTGAGACCCTATTTCAAAATAAAAAATAAAATAGGGCTGGTGGTATAGCTCAGAGGTAGAACGCCCTGGGTTCACTCTCCAGGACAACCCTCCCCAACCCCCCAGAAAGAGTACTCCCATGGATCAGCTCTGTGATTACTTTCTATATTGGCCCTGCTGGAGGTAAGATACTTTCTGGAAAAATCAGTCAATTTATCCCACTTCTGGCAGCTTCCTTTCTTACCAGGCCTGTGGTTGGGTCACGGGAGCCCAAGGTCTTTGGTTAACCCTCTCTGCGTCCATGGCCTGGGAGGTACAGATGGCACTGAAGGCTGCCCTCGGCACCTCGAGGGCTAAGACCTTGGCCCTGAAGCCACTTTGAGAAGGTGGCTGCTAGGGTTGCTGGCTGCCTGGAGCCTTCCAGAATATTCAGTTCTCTGTTGGGCTGGGGATACATTCAGGGCAAAGGGCTTGGGCTTTTTCCCCTGTGGTATTTGGCTATGTTGAGCTCAAATCCTAGCTCAGCCCTGGCAGGGCTGAGGACTGTATAAGTGAAAAATAGTGGAATGAAACCTCAGAACACGTTATGACCTTCAAGAAGGTTTGGTTTGGACTGGGTTCTAGAAATGGTCTGAGTTTTTTGGTTGCAGAATTTTTTTCCAGAATACATTATGAACTTCTTTGGAGAACTGTTCATGGCTTCTGAGAGGCCTTTTTTGTCCCTCCCTCTAAACCTCCAACAGTATCACTGGGATAAAAGAAGGATGCTGTTAAAAGTTTTCATTCAGTGCATGTCGGGTACCAGGAACTGGGCCAAAGAGCTTCAACCATCTCTGTACATAATTTTCATAAGACTCTGGTAAGGAAGATATTGTTCTGTGCATCATACAACAAGGAAACAAAAGCTTGCAGTGTTTAATGTTATGTCCATGATCTTGAGATACTGGCAGCATGGGATTTGAACACCAGGATGCTTGTCTTCAGGGTATGGGTTCCGAACCACTGTGTTGTGAGGTTTTTCTTCCTTTCCCTATTGGTTTTCTGTCCCTCCCTCCTCCCTTTCCCCCCTTCTTCTCATTTTCCCCCTTTCTCTCCTTTTATCTCCTCTCCTCTCCCTTAGTTATTTGCAAATGAGAAATTCCAAGCAGGTACAAGCGGAAGGAGATACAGTGCATTGGTCAAGCAGATGCCACACCACAATATGATAGGAGATAAGAGTCTGGGTAAAAACTTCTCTGTCTTGCCCACTGATTTATATCCGGTGCTTAGAAAATTCTTGGCACACAATAGGCACTCAATAAATATCAACTAAATAGAATTAAAGTGGGGTCAGGCAACAGAGAATCTGCACATCAGATTTTGTTATCTGAATCTTAGAAGGACTGTAGTGGTATGTTTAGCAATTTGCCTCACTTCTGTTTATTTCCTTCTATTTCTTTTTGGTTCTTAGTGAAGTTCTTTTTAAAGAAAAAGGACTGACAAAGTGGCAGAGGAGAGACTTATCCAGGCCTGGGCTGGAAAAGGGACTCAGAATGCCCTTGGATGTTGGTATGGGAGATGAGGTAAAGCATTTACAGGGAACCATGATGTGGGAGAGAGTGCCTGAGAACAAGGGAACCTCTCTCTCTCTGTCTCTGTCTCCATCTCTCTCTCTCTCTCTCTCTCTCTCTCTCTCTGTCTTTCTCTCTCTTTCTCTCTTTCTCTCTCTGTGTCTCTCTCTCAATTCTGTCTAGTGTTGCCAGTGGAGGGTTTTGCATTATTTGCAGGAGTGATTATCTCTTTCAGTCACCTATACATTCTTCTCTTTCTCCTCCTTTTTCTTCTTTTCTGCTTCTCTCCCTTCTTTATGCTGTTCCCGATTAATATTCAGTTGTCTTTCTCCTCCCTCTCTGCTCTTTTTTATTAATACCAGCTATTTTATTTTATTGCATTCAGATTGGTATTAGCCCTTTAGCTATGGTTACAAAATCCTAAATGGGTATGGAAACTATCATGAAAATGGTAGCTTCAGGTGTTAAATCAATATTTACATAGCAAAGCATCTTTGAGAAAATGGACATTATTTGGTTGGAGTTGCCTTTTAAATGTCTAATCTTTACTTAGTGAGGCCTCTGCAACTTCGTGAGACCCGGTTTCAAAATAAAGTATAAAAAATAGGGCTGGGGATGTAGCTCGAGGTAGAAAGCCCCTGAGTTCAATCCCTGGTACCACGAAAAAAAATTTTTTTTCTTTCATTTTGCCCAACTGTTATTCCCTAGTCATTGTTCTCAAATCCAGGCGACCTTCAAAGGCTGGTCTTCTTGGCCAGCCCTCCAAAACTCATCCCAAGCTCTACATCCCTCTGTTCCACATTGTTCCCAATCTTGGGTGTGTTCTAGAAAACATGGACATGGAGGTGCACAGCAATGACTAAAAGGACAGAGTCCCTGAAGGGGGCACCAGCAGTTACCAACTCTCCAGTGCCAGCTGCCTTACAGAAGAAAGGACTTGAGCACACAGTGTATCTCCAGATGTCTTCATAGGCATCTCCCAGCGGGCAATCAGCTGGGCCAAGGTGGGCGAAGACGAGGAAAACACAGTGGCTTTCACAGTCCAGAGAAGGGCTGGTACTTAGAGAAAGAGCACAGTCCTTGAAGTCTCGGGTTCTCATTTATAGAAGGCTGGATTCTAGTCAAGTCACTTAACCTTTGGAGCCTCAGTTTCTTTATTTGTAAAATACATTCATCCTTTGGTGTCCCTGGAGGATAATTTTTTTTTTTTTGCGGTACCGGGGATTGAACCCAGGGTCGTTCTACCTCCGCGCTACACCCCCGGCCCTATTTTTTATACTTTATTTTGAAATCGGGTCTCATGAAGTTGCGGAGGGCCTCACTAAGTAGAGAGAGAGAGAGAGAGAGAGAGAGAGAGAGAGAGAGAAAGCTGAGGCTGGCCGCGAACCCGGATCCTCTGGTCTCCGCCTCCCAAAGTACTGGGATTACATGCGTGCGCCACCACACCGGCACCCTGGAGGATAAATTTAAGGACCCCTTTCTGCAGATACCTAAATTCACTGATGCTCAATTCCCTTACATAAAATGGCATAGTATTCACTGGGCACAGTGGCCCATGCCTGTAATCCCAGTACTTGGGAGGCTGAGACAGGAAGATTTCAACTTTGAGACCAGCCTCAGCAATAGTGAGACTCTCAGTAACCTAATGAGACCCTATTTGAAATAAAAATAAAAATAAAATGAAAAGGGTTAGGAATATAGCTTAGAGGTAGAAAGCCCCTGGGTTCAATCCCTAATGCCACTAAATAAGTAAATAAATAAATAAAATAAAAATAAAATGGCATAGTATCTGTGCATATAATTTATGCACATTCTTCTGCATACTTTAAATAATCTCTACATTACTTATGGTACCTAATACAATGTAAATATGATGTAAATAATTGCCATACTATAATGTTTAGGGAATAATAACAAGGAAAAAAATTGCCTCCTTCCCTAAGCTCTTTCTTACTTTCCCCTAATATTTCTTCCCTAATTATCCCAGAAGCAACTAAATTCTCTTTTCTTACGTGAATTTACTAAGTCCCCATCTTTGAAGCTTTGGCGCCAGCTGATGTGTATATACCACAATAATGCACCTGTCCCAAGATGCTTCCCAAGACATTTTCCTCCCTAGGATAGACTTTTCTCTGACCAGCAGAGTATCAAATGGCTTGCTTCTATTTCTAGAGCTCCTTGAAAGTTAGGACTACCTCACATTGACCTTTTCCTCTACATCTTCTGGTATGATGCTGCAGGAATACTAGGAAATCAGTGACTGTTTGTTAAATTGGAGGTCCAATGAGCACAAGTTATTGGCTTAGGTAACCAGATACGCTTATGATTTTAAAAAGAAAAATTACATGGTATATATTTCTGAAAAGGCTTAAACTATATTAAATATATTACATGTATATGCATCACAGTGTACACATATGTACATATGTGTGTGTGTGTGTGTGTGTGTGTGTGTGTGTGTATAATGATATGGAACGTTTTCCAGAAAAGTTCATGTGTTGACAATGTGGAAATGTGCAGAGGTGAAATAATTGAATCAGGGCTATAACTTCATGAGTGGATAAACCCACGGACAGATAAATAATTTGCACGTATTTACTGGGTGGTAACTAACAAAGGCAAAACCTGGCTTTTAACCTGGTGTCAACCAGAAAGTTGGGTTGGATCTCAGGGAGCTTGAATTGAGTGGAGGGAGAATGCCTCTTTCCTTTGTGGAAAAAGTCTTTGAAGGATGGCAATTAAAGATCCAGTGCGCTTGAAAGTGTCTCTTTCAATCTGAAAAGAAATGGAGTTTCCTGAACTGCTTTTGGAAAACCAAGGCTTGGAGGATTTTTTTTCTGACTTTCATCCTTCCTGCATCAGCATTTGGAAGAGAAATAGGCAACAATTAACCATTAAAAGAAACCTACCATATTAGTGATCAGTTGATTTGGGGATGTGGGAGACAGAGAGGCTAATGATTCTAACTTTTTAATTATGTAAAGCCTAAAGAATTATGGAATTACCTAGAACTTAAGCTCTCCATCCCTTTTCATTTGATCTCTAGCCTAGTAACTACTGTAGAATAATTTAATATCCTCTGAGTCGTCAAAAATGAGGCTGCAATGTGATAGTTAAGTGCACTTGAAATTTTGATGAGGTCATTAATAATATCTCTTGTCAGTGAGTTCACTGTAGTTAATAACTTCCTTGTGATTTTCGTCAAATAGATTTTCTTGGGGATATTAATTTCCAAAGGCTCATGGATGTCCTTCAAGTGTTAGCCAGTGACAGAAATAGTCATTTTGCTGTGGCATGTCTTGAGGTTTTGCCCTTACTTCTAAGAAAAAAGGCGATAATTGTGCTAACCAACTACTCATCTGTGTTTGGCATCAAGTTTTAACCTAAAACCTGAAGTAGCATTTTCTAAAAAGAATAGTTTCATGCAATTTTCACGATAACGGCATGCCAACACCAACTATTCTAAAATGGCAGCCTGTTATTTTACAAGTTATGTAAGTCTAATAGAGGAGAAAAAATTCTCTTACCACCTCTCCTTGGGAACAGTTTCTTAGAATTTTCCTGACTAATACAGGCTCACGTCAGTATTCTCATTTCTCATCTTCTGAAGCTCGCGCCACACATCCAGTCCAAACCCACTTCCATCTCAGAGCCAACCCGAGACTCCAAAGTGGACTGTATTCGTATTTGCTCTGTGGTGGGGAGGAAAAACCTGGGATGGGGTCAGCGGGGAGCTTTTCATTAAATTCTAGAACCCTCGAGCAGTGGGGTAGCCTTCGGAGTTGGAAGGAAGCATTTGAGGGCAAATAAAAAGAGAATTGCTTTATATATCAAATAATGTTCATTCAGAATTTGTCATCCCCCACAGGAACCTAGAGGCCCTGGACTTGGCACAGGGGGTAGGGGAGAAGGGGATCCATACATGCTTGTTGAATGAATTCATATTATAAACAGGGCCAAAACGGGTTTGGCTAAACTTATAGATGATGGATATGTAACTGTTTCCGAAGGAGAATTCAATTTCCTTTACGTTTCAGACCCTCAACTTCCTTTTCCTGTTCTGTTCTTCTAATGATGTGAATTACTGAAAACAGAGATTGTTTTTCCTGGAATCAGGAGAATCTCCTCCACACTTATGAAAAACATGTATATATGTTCTTGGAAATTTCTTCTTAAAAAAAAAGAGAGGGGACTTTATACATGATCTCTAAGTTCTCTTAACCCTAAAAAAGCCTATTTTGAACATGTGGAACAAATGTTAAAAATAGGCCAGGTTAAGAGTTGGTCCTTTTCTGGTCTTCACAGTTCTGTGGGGAGACATGACATTTTTAGAAATAGAAAAATAATGGTACAAATGAACATGTACAAAAGGCCAAACAATACGGTATATCTCCTGGTAGCCCCAGGCAACAAGACATCCTTCTACCCATTCAGGGGAGATGCTCACCCTAGGTTGTTACTTCACTCCCCTCCTTCTTCCAGACCATTCTCCAACAACTTCCTCCTTTCCCCACTAACTTCAGCATCTCCATCTGTCTTGGAGCTCTCTCCTTGCCTCAGAAAAGCATTCACACCTTTCCTCTTCTATTGTGTGTGTGTGGTACTGGGGATTGAACCCTGGGACACTCTACCACTGAGATACACCCCAAGCTTGTTTAATTTAACTTTTTACTTTGAAACAGGGTCTCACTGAGTTGTTGAGGGGCTCACTAAATTTCTCAGACTGGCCTCGAACCTGTGATCCTCCTTTCTCAGCCTCCCAAGTACTGGGATTATAGGCATCTGCCACCACACCTGGCCACACCTTTCCTCTTCTAAACAAACATCCACTGCCTCACCTTGGTAATGTCGCACTCCAGCCATTGTTCCATCTCACTCAAATTTGGACAGTCACCACTTCCATTTGCTCACCTCCTGCTCATTCTTCGTCCCCTCAACTCTCAGTTTTTACTACTCTCTCTCCCTGGAGATGCTCTCTTTAAGATCAACTGTGAGCTGAACATGGTGGTGCATGCCTATAATTCCAGTACTTGGGAGGCTGAGGCAGGAGGATCACAGGTTCAAGACCAGCCTCAGAAACTTAGTGAAACTCTCAGCAACCTAGTGAGAACTTATTTGAAAGTAAAAAAATAAAAAGGGCTGGGGGTGTAGCTTTGAGGTAGAACACCCATGAGTTCAATCCCTGGTAACACACACACACACACACACACACACACACACACACACACACACACAAAGATCAACGTGTGCCCTCCCTACACTTGCTAAGATCATTAGCCCAATTTTCTGCAGACTTTCAGCCCTCATTTTATTAAATGGACCACTCCTCTTTGTTGGCAACACTTCAATAATCAATTGTGTGGTTCTCTCCTAAGCACACCAAGAGAGATGTTGTGTGCACATATGAATATATCACTTTGAATCTCACTACAATCTATAATTATATTGCATCAATAAAATTCTAAAAACTAATAATAAATTGTGATCCTTTGTTTTCCCTCAATTGTTTTTACTTGAAATTTTACAAGTGGGCAGGAGACCAGACCAAAGATGGTCCAGAACGTCCCCGACTGGGGTCTTTTTGCTCCTTTTCCTTCTCTTCTCACCATTCTTTCTCCGCTGTGACATTCTCTTTCCTCTGACTCGTTTGCAGATACTATCCAGTTTCCTTTTCAACTTATTTTTTCTTGGGGCAATTCAATTCACTCTTTTGGTTTTACCCAGAGCTTATGTATTTGTCCCTATAAAACTCTTTTTTTCCCGAGAACCAGACTTTCACATCCAACTGTCTGTTGCTCACAGGCAGTTTTATACGAGTCTTCGTGGGTCATGTGTCTGTAGCCTGTGAGATTTTCAAGGGTCTCCCAACACCTGAGAAACCTAAATAAAAGAAGAGTGAGCTCCAAAATGCAAAAGTGACCCCGTGGAAGCAAACTTAATAAGTATTATGTAAAACATAACATTATGTCAATTTCATTACAAAAGTATATTTATTATTTAAGAAAGTTCAATTTGCAGATAATTGAAAAAACCATAGCCAATCAAAAATGAAATGAATTGCAAATAGTTTCAAAAATCAAAATTATAAAAATCCTCTCAATTTTTTTTACTGAAAAAGTTATATTTAATGTGGGATGTGGGTAAATATTTTAATATATTTGCTATGATGTGGGATGGGGTTTCCAGAAATAAGAATGCTGGGCCTTTGAAGGTCTTTCCAGCAGTGCTGCCTCCTGTATTATCTCCATCTGGATATTCCACAGGCATCTAAAGGTTGGCATGTCCAAGGCCAAGTTCATCTTCTTCCCTCTCTGGTAGTCCCTGTTTTAGTTGGCATTTCCCAGTCGCCCAAGCTGGAAGTCATCCTTGGCTTCTTGATCTCATCCAAGACTCTTCATGTTCCCCCATTTAATCAATTGCTACATCCTATTGGTTTTCTGTGTAATCATGTGTTAAAGCCAATCATTTCTTTCCTTTCTCTTGCATTGCTGTAGCTCAAGTCCTGGTCAATCCTTACCTTGAGCCTTGTAATAATACTGAATTGGTCTCCCAGCAGCTACTCTGTTCCTTCTTTCCTTACAATCATCTCAAAATTCAAACCAGACCCTATTACTCCTGCTTTAAAATGCTTTGGGGGCTTGCTTATGATTATGAAAGAAAGTCTGAGATCCTTAGCCTGGGACACAAAGTCCTACTTTGTGATCTACTCTAACCTGCTTCTCCAGGCTTATCTCTCCCCTCCCCCTGTCTGGAAGCACCATGGCTCTCCTGGCCTCTGGGTTTGCTCATAATGACTTCTTCCCTGCCTGAATGCACTATTTCTCTTGTCTCATTGACATTTGATTTATTCTTTGAGATTGAAAAAGGTATTAGCTGTTTAAGGGAGCCTTCCAAGAACATTTGAAACCTGGACCAATTTTCCCCTGTAGCACCCAGCACCTCCCTCTATCACAGACTTCCTGCACCGTGTCATAACAATCTAGTGACATGTCCTTCTTTACCCTCTCATCAGTAGGGGTACTCTCATTCTTATCTTCAAATTCCCATCCCATAATGCAATGCAGGAATCAGCCATCTGCTGCAGGTTCCTGAGTATGAACCACTCTGGGAACCCAAGTACTGACTAGAGGACTGAGGTAGAACCCAGACATACCCAGCCCAGGAATCTATCTAAAACAGTTCCTGAAAAGCGATTCTTTAACCAAGGTTCAATTGAGAACGATTGAACATGTTCTTCAGAGTGGAGATCACAACTACTTTACACAACAGTTAACACAAACACAATCATATATGGTCTTGAAGACTATATTAGAGATATTAATGTCTACTTGCTCCTCACCAAGAATTGAATAAAACCCCTTGGGCAGGTATGGTTAAGGAATGTTTTTGTTTAGGTCTGAGATTTTTTTCCTTGAACTATCCACTTTCTGATGATCCTGTTCTGGGATCTTATGTTCTTATAGTCTCTGGTATTTCCATGCAAAATTATTTCCTCTGAGTACCAAGAGCCCTATTAAAAAGAAGCCTCATTCCCTCATTCTTTCTGTGCTTGCTCAATGTCCGTGTCTAAGTTTGAAATTGTCTTCGTTGTCCACATTTAAGGAGGTTGCTTTTCTCCAGCACTCTGCTGAATGCTCTCCAACAGTTTTTGATTCTCTGGGGACTTCCCCCCCTCTCTTTCCCAGAACTACCACAGCAGAAAGTAGACAAGACATGTAAAGAAAATGAATGAGGAGATTGAGTTGTTTCCCAATGGCTCCTTAAGTAGGATTGCAGATTAAGGAGAGAAAGAAAATACAAAATGCCCAGTTAAATTTAAATTTTGGAAAACAATGACATTTTATTTTTTTTAGTAAAAATGTATCCCATGCAATTCTTAGTGCACACACACACACACACACACACACACACACACACACCCTTGTTTATCTGAAATATAGATTTAACTGGTGTCCTATATTTTATCTGGCAACACTACTCTGAGTTGCTATTCAGACCCATACACACTTCATGCATATGCTAAACGTGTTGGAACAGTACTCACTTTCAAAGGAAATGTCCTCACTCCCACTTTTCCTAAAGCAAAGATGCCCTCTTGGCCTGTCTTCAAGGTGTGGAATGTAGGTCCATAAAATAGTTATTTTCTTAACTCCCTGTTTGGAAAACAGGATCCCAATTCCAATGATACCTGGTTTCTGGCACCAGACCTGGATTTTAGGAGCTAGGGGATGAGAGACCAGAGGGCATATGCTCCACCTGCAGGGGGCGCCATAACTTGGCTCCAGTGTTGCCCTTGGGGAACACAGGCACAGTGCTTTTGATAGAGTCATTATGTTTTTTAAAGAAATGCCAGATATTCTGATTTAATGTGAAAACTCTAGAATTCTAATCATTGATAACTAGTTCAACTGTTAATGAAAACATACACACACACACACACACACACACACACACACATGGTGTCTGGGGGCCTCTGCACTCCAAGTTCTTGGCTTCTTCTCAGGGTCCCCCCCCTGCTGCTGGAGCCCTACACTCTGGGGCCAGAGAGGGAAAGGATGACCTCTAAAAAGGGCAATTTTGGAAATTTCTGATGGAAAGGGCTCTCAAGTTGGACAGAAATACAGGTGAGACTATAGCAAGATGATTTCCCCATTTCTCTTTCTCTCTTCCTGGGTTTCCTTCTGTGCAGTCCCCCAACGCAACGGGCAACAGGATCCCCCTTCCTCATCTCCGGCAGGGATGTGGCAGGAAGCAGGGCAGCAAATAACTGCCTTTCCTGGCTTTTGTTCTCAAAGTTTCATGCCATTGAGGGAATGTCTTGCGTGCTTCAGTCTAGAGGGTTTGAGGAGAAGGAATGGTTCTGAGGAAAAGGAAAAGAGTGAGAGGAAGATTCTCCCGGACTGAAAGAAAAATAAAAAGAACCTCAGGAGGAAGTGGACAGAGGCATGTGGTCCCTGTGAGAGCGGGCAATGTCCTTCTCTTCAGCATCACATCCTGGCAGTGTGCAAAGAGGCGACTGGATCTCAGAGGCGACTGTGTCAGAGGAGGCCAGGAGTAGACACTGGGCTCCCTGCTGATCTCGAATCCCACGACTTGAGGAACCATTTGAAGAGATAACACAAATCAGAACTAGTTGGTCACTGAGGTGATTGGTGAATAAAAGGGTCTCCTGTCCCAGCGTGTTTCTAAAGACACCAGAGTCCATCTAGTGCCAGGCATGAGGGGACACTCCAACATGATCACCATTCAATACACGAATGTCACAGTGGAATTAGTTGACTTTAAAACACAGAGGAATAGCAGTACCCACCTGACTGTATAAATACAGGTTCCTACCCACCACCACTGATACTTCTTGTACAATTGTGCAATGTACAAAGAATACTATCTGTACCTACTTTGGTGACAGAAGCTCAAAGATTTGCTAGTCTAGCCGGGCAGGGATGGGGGGCAGGGAAGGAATGCGCCTGTAATCCCAATACTTGGGAGGCTGAGATAGGAGGTTCACAGGTTCAAGACTAGCCTCAGCAAGTTAATGAGAGCCTCAGCAACTTAGTGAGATTCTCAGCAACCTAGTGAGACCCTGTTCCAAAATTTTAAAAAATGAAAAGGGGTAGGGGTGTAGCTCAGAAGTAGAATGCCCCTGGGTTCAATCCCCAGTACCCCCCCCCCCCACACACACACAAAG
>PVJS01026355.1:0-27070 GCA_004027185.1 Glis glis | reverse complement strand
CCCTCCTCCTCCTTCTTCTCTTTCTCCTCCTCTTCCTCCTCCTCCTCCTTCCCCTCCTCCTCCTTCTCTTTCTCCTCCTCTTCCTCTTCTTCCTCCTCCTTTCTCTCCTCCTCCTCCTCCTTCTCTTCCTCCTCCTTCTTCTCTTTCTTCTTCTTTGTAGTTGCTTTTAGTGTTCCCCTTAAATTGGTCAGTGATGGTCTTTGGAAAAATGGTTTGCTAGAAAAGATTCTTGTTTCTCTGTTTTGGTGGAGATGCAGAGACTTGTAGACGTAACAGGGTATTAAAATGAGACTTCATTTTGTCTCTTGTTTCTGCTGAGACCTTATGTGTGTGTGTGTGGGAGGGTGTTAATTTCCCACACATTTATAAAGAGAAATTCCAGACCATGTGTGCAGGGTTTGCAAAGAGATGATATGATTCTAAGCCCGTGTCTACATGAGAGAGGTTTAAAGGTCAGTGGAAAGACATTGGAGAGAGACTTTCTTCAGGAGAAAGCTAGAGTGCTGGGAGTGTTCTCCTCCACTGATCCCCACACCCAAGGCAGGGAAGGGGCCTTTAGAGATCTTGAAGAGTTTGAGATGGGTTTGGGGAACATTGAAACTAGTTCATTAGCCTTGAAATAAAAGACTAGCTGGAATGACATTTGGTGACAGAGCCAATCAAGGGCATGACTTTGCCAGGAATAGGGTGATTTCCCTGACTTCAGGCAGCAGGGAAGGGATCATGGTCCAGATTTGGACCCCAAGGGAGGAGAGAACTTGGGTCTTCTTGGAAAAATACCAAAGAGGATGCCCTACAGGGGTGAGGTGGCTTTAATACAAGAGCAGAGGGCAGAAAGGCTGAGGGTGGCCAGTTGGAGGAGGAATGGCCCTTGTTGAGGGACCCAGGCAATGCCAAGGATAGAGGTCTCCCAAAAACCAGAGAGCCGCTCTTGAGAGCAGGGTCACTATCTGGACACTGACCACACACCGGTACCATTCCTGGTCCCCTGGAGCAGCCGGAGGCATCATTGTAACAGCAGAGAAGAGCAACACCAGGGACGCACTCCAGACGCGGGCTGCATCCGCCTCGCCCAACCTGGCCGTTCTCTCCTCATTCAGGGCTGAGCTCGTGAGCTCGGACAGGCAGGGATGACCAGACATTTCTGGGGGAGTACACAGAGGGTAGAGGACAGACTGAGTCAGTTATACTCTTACTTCAGGGCACACCAGCATCATTAATTTGTGCAAAAACTCTTTTCTGTTTTATATATTTATATATTTTTGTCCTCACTCTCTACTCCCATCCCTCTCCATGGAAAACCATTTTAAAGGGCTCCATATATATTTTTTATTTACCTGGGTTCTAGAAAAATTTCTGTTATTTTTATGTGTATTTTCCACTCATGTAAATAACTCTGTATTACCTGATTTTTCATTAACCATTGTGGTCCATTGTGTTTAAATGTCGCAGTTGGAAGTAATAGGTCTAAATTTTCTATGCTTAAAAATTGAGACTATTTGTTAGTAACTGAGGATAGAAACTCTGTGCTCTGTCCCATATTCATCCAAGGTGGAGAAGAATGGTTCTATAAATTATGTTTGAAGACAGATGTTCCGGGGGGGGGCGTTCTTTATAATTATATTGGGTCATGTCTAATTCTCTTAATTTACCAGCTGCAAATATGTTCATTGATACAATAACACATGTGAACTGAGCACTGGTGATGTGTAAGATTCTGGCCTCCAAAAGATTCAGGGGTAAATAGTATAATAAACAAAAGGCAATGTAAAAATAAGGCCTCGGAGGTACAGAAAGTAAGGTCATGAGGGTTCAGGGGAAGGGGAGAGAACTTCCACCAGGGACATTAGGAGAATGACAAAAAAGAATTTGAGTTGGATCTTTAAAGTGTACATAGATAGAATGCAAAAGACGTTCAGACCTTTGGGAAATTAATAGGAGCAAAGTAATGCAAGTTAGAAAGTGCAAGGGTACAGCTGGGAAGTGGCAAGTAGAATCTTTTCTTTCCCTTTTTCTTTTTTTTTTTGCCTGAAGCAAAAGATTAGTTTATTTTACTAAGAGGTTAATGGCTTGCTTTACTTAGTCAATAATTCAGAGTGATGACTAACTCCCAGCTAGTTACATCCTTTGTTATTCTCAGACATCAAAATAAGGAGGTGGTGGTGGGATTTAAATTTGAGTGAATCAAAAGGCCTGTGCGTTCAGTGCTCCTGTGTGGAAGAAAGGAGTGTTCGTTCCTGTCTGGCATTTTTAAAGTGGCAATTTTCCTATTTTGAACCTATGCCTCAGATCCAAATATACTCCCTTGCCATTTTATTTTGATTTTGTAAATAATTTAAAAAAAGTTCCTTTCCTTTAAGCACTCTTTGCTATTTATCATGAAATACTCTTGTCATTGGGGTGAGGTTTGTTAGAGTGTATGTGATGGGTTCCCTGTTTTTGTTTTTTTTTGTTTTTTTCCCTCTTGACTTAAGGCGGAAGTTCCTGAAGCATTTAAGTGCCTTGTCAAAAAAACTGGAGCATGGTGATGGTTCAGGCCTATAATCCCAGTACTTGGGAGGCCAAGACAGAAGAATCGCAGGTTCATAGACAGCCTCAGCAAT
Organism: Glis glis; assembly: GCA_004027185.1. Lineage (NCBI taxonomy): Eukaryota > Metazoa > Chordata > Mammalia > Rodentia > Gliridae > Glis > Glis glis. The sequence goes on along the minus strand of PVJS01026355.1, from coordinate 24,467 downwards.
TTAGCAAGGCCCTTGGCAACCTAGTGAGACCCTGTGTCCAGATAAAAAATAAAATAAGGCTGGGGGTGTAGCTCGGAGGTAGAACACCCCTGGGTTCAATCCCTAGTACCAAAAAAAAAACCCAAAACAAAACGCTGGAGCTCTGTGACCTGTATTGATGAACTCTTGACTTGGTGTCCCTGATGGCTATGCTGACCTGGCCCCTTATCTAACAGTATTCTGCATGAATTAATGCTCATCTTACTTTGACCCTGATGAAATACTGATATCCAGGGCTCTACCTTTAGTGTCGGCTCAGACAGCTGCATGTCACCCACAAGAGGCACTGTGTAAAATTGAGTTGATGAGGGAATTTAATGTCAATGGTGCCTGTGTGGTAGAAAGACTCTCTAAGTTCCAAGTGGATAGTGGCTTTTGCATTCAGCCAGCTAGAATTAAATTCCAAATGGAAGTGGATCTGCCTTGCTGCAGACTCCACCTGGGTCTCCTGGCTTTATTCTGGTCTCCTTTTCTTTCAGAGCACTTTATGAAGGCCCTGCCAGAATACCACGTGGTGGATCCGGTCCGAGTAGATGCCAGTGGGCATTTTCTGTCTTATGGATTATACCAGCCCTTTGCCAGCAGCAGGAGGAAGAGACACTTGGATGGCTCAGAGGACCGGGTCTACTACAGAATTTCACATGAGGAGAAGGACCTGTTTTTTAACCTGACATTCAATCAAAGATTTCTTTCCAATAACTACATAGTGGAGAAGAGATACGGGAACCTCTCCCATGTTAAGATGGTGTCTTCCTCGGGGCCCCCTTGCCATTTGAGGGGCACGGTTCTGCAGCAGGGCTCCACAATCGGGACGGCAGCCCTCAGTGCCTGCCATGGACTGGTGAGTGCCTGGGTCCCTCATCTCCTTTCTCTGCCCAGGCCCTTGGAGTCTCAGCCTGCAGGCCTTCCACCAACAGGTTCATGGCTACCTTGATGCATGTGAATTGAGCCTCTGTGATGTGATGATCCTGGCCTCCAAAGGGGTTGGGGGAAAGTGTATAATAAGTAAAAGGTGATAAATTTGGGAGGTGCAGAGGGCAAAGGCACCGGGATTCAGAGCAGGAGTGTGAACTCCAGCCAGGAACATGAAGGGAAGGGAGGGAGTATTTGAATCAGTCTTCAACCTCAGGGGCAACCTTGGTGTATTGTTCACTGACTGACTGGCCAGCAACGTTTGAATTAGGAAAGCCTGGGTTGGGACTGCTTTAGAGTCTTAGTAATGATGATAGTGTTATCAGCAGCTGCTATGATATAATAATTGACTGTGTATACTTTGCACTCGAAATTCATAAGGGATCTTGGGCTGTTGTTCCATCCCTTTGTACCTCTGTTTCTGATCTGTAAGATGGACATAATGATAGAACCAGTCTCAGAGTAGGGATTGGCCAACTATGACTCACCTACCATTTTCATAAATGAAGTTTTGCTGAAACAGATACACTCCTGTGTTTACACATTGTCTACAGCTGTGTTTGAACTATGACAGCAAAGCTGCGTAGCTGAGACAGGGACCCTACAGCCCTCAAAGATGGAGCTGTCTGCTATCTGGCCTTTATGGAAAAAGTTTGTTGATCCCTGTAATAGAGTACTATAAGGATTAAACAAATTGATATATATGTATAAATATTAGATGTGTTTAGGAAATCATGATCCTCAATGAATGTTAGCTGCTACTATTCTGTTTATGTTTCTAATTCTCCAGGCACTGGAATATGTGATTTATGATGTGGTTTATGAGCTGGGTGCAGTGGCACATGCCTGTAATCCCAGTATTTGGGGAGGCTGAGACAGGAGGATTACAGGTTCAAGGCCAGCCTCAGCAACTTAGTGAGACTCAGCAACTTAGCAGGACAATGTTAAAAAAAAAAAAGCTGGGGGTGTAGCTAGCAGGTAGAGTGCACCTGGGTTTAATCCCCAAATACCCTCCCCCCCAAAAAGGATATGGACCCCTTCCATTTTTAGCAGATGAGGAACCTCAGAAATACTGAATAACTTTACTATGAAAGTTAATTCCTTTTTTTTTTGGTATTAGGGTTTGAGCCCAGGGACATTCTACCTACAAGCTATACCCCAGCCCTTTTTATATACTCCATCTATCTATCTATCTATCTATCTATCTATCTATCCATCCATTAATCTATCTATTTATTTATTTTATTCTGGGCCAGAGTCTTGTTAAGTTGCTAAGTGATCTTCCTAAGTTGCTGAGGCTGGCTTCGAACCTGCAATCCTCCTGTCTCAGCCTCCTAAGTACTGGAATTACAGGTGTGTGCCACCATGCCAGACACTGTGCAAGTTAATTGAATCTTGTGTCTTTCTACTATTACATGCTACCTCTCAAAGTGTGCCCAAGCTCATTTTTCCAAATTTGAACCTGTAGTTTGGTCCCTTGGTTCTCCCTTTCTTCTAGCAGGGGCCACGGTGACAGTCTCGCTGGCAACAGTGCTTAGGGCTCCTGTGGCAGTTTTTGAGGTTTTCTTGAGTGGGGGCGGGCCCAGTGCTCACACCATGAGCCTGGGGGTGGCTGCAGGGGAAGAGATTCCAGAGTCCTGAGGGAGTCATGGTGGAGTCTGAGGTTTGCCAAGCAACATCGCGAGTGACATTGGCATTCGCACAGAAGGCTCTTGTCCCCAATCCTCCCGCCATTACTGCCACATTGCTGAGAGTTTCTGTTCTTCATAAGTCAGGTCTCTGTTTATCTTGTATCTGTCTAGTTTGGCTTTGCTGGAATAGTGTAGGAACATTCATATAAAACATTGTACAACCGTTTAAATTTTCTGAATTCATCTGGGAATGAATTGCTGTGTGCAGTAAACAGAAAGCATTGATTTGCCTTTTTCTGTAAATCTGGATGTTCAAATGTAGTCTTTTACCATTTCCACTAATTAGAACAGAAACATCACAAAATCAAGAATGGGGGGCCCTCTTTCTTTTCTTCTTCTCCCCAAGTCTCAGTGCTTGGTTGAATGGAAGGACATTTTCTGGCACCAAAGTCCTTATTCTTTGGGCTCACTTTCTCAATGAGGCTTCACCCCCCTTTTTTTTTGTCCTGGTGATTGAACCCAGGGACATATTACCCCCAAGCAACACACCTCCAGCCCTTCTTATTTTTCATTTTGAAACATGATTTAACTAGGTTGCTGACAGTCTCACTAAGTTGCTGAAGCTGGCCTCGAACTTGTGATCCTCCTGTCTCAGCCTCCCAGGTACTAGAATTACAGGTGTGTGCTACCACACCTGGCATCCACTATGTCTTTCCACCGTGATATTCTGCCTCACTATAGGCCAGAAACAATGGATCCAGATGACCATCGACTGAAGACTCTGAAACCCTGAGCCAGAATAAATCTTCCCTTCTTTAAGTTGATTTTCTCAGGAATTTTGTTAAAGCGATGGAAAGCTAACACATGGCCCTAGTCAAAAGGATAGCAGATGGCCTTGTGTCTGACCTCTTTTGTCTGGGGTCTGACTTCTGGTATATTTGCTGTCCTTTTCATCCAGGGATACCCCACACTCAAATTCATAAGGTGGCAGGCTTAGGATCTGCTGGGTTGAATCCTCCCACCCTTCCAGGGGCAGAGCTCTAGCATGTGCGGAGCCTTTCCTAGGAAGGGGACACCCTCATGTGACCCAGGATGTCTGCCTTCCATTCCTGGGGCTCAGGCCTGACGTATTATTTGCTTCACATGGGCCATCTGAATGAGATGTTGGAGGCTGAGTTCAGTTGGAGCTGTCTGTGATTTGAGGCTCACTTAGTCTCCTCTGGAGCAGACCCTGATGTTTTCAAACTGAAGACCCTAGAAAGGTCAGCCATGGGAAGCTGTGGGACAACTTCCTCCCTTCACCTTCCTCTCTGGACACAGCGCTGGTCCTCCTCTTGGATGGCCGCCTGCAGACGGTGTCAGCCCGTGTCCCCTGCTCAGCTGCATTCCTCTGCCATCGCCATCATTTCCACCACCCTTCTCCCTGAAAAAATTTCATATCTTTGAAATTACGAAATTTGTTTCTTTTGAACAGTTTAGTGGATTTGTTCCATTCTAAGTCCTTTGAGGGAGAAACTGTGTTCTTTAATCAAGAGTAGGAATCCCAGTGGGGGTGGTCTGGGGCCTGCTGCTGGCAGGGCCCTATGGGATTGGTTCCAACTGGGTTTATTAGTATTTCAGTTCATATGCAGGATAGTGAAAAATGTTAGACTCCACAATCATGTATGATGATAGTATTGGGATTTTGATTTTTATGGGGTACTCTACTTCCACCAATGGGCTGGTTTAGGCACCCACCCTCTGGAGTGTATACCTGGGTCAGTAAAGAAAGTTTTTTTCCTTTTCATAGGGCATTATTTAATCCTGGCACATAGCATTTCTTACTATGACTTTGAAAAAGTGAATATTGTTCTTGGCTCTATCTAAAACCTTTGCCTCAATTCCAGCCCCTGCTGGGGAATTAAATCCTGATTCCTAATCTGAATAGCTGGTCATGGATATCTCCAGAGCCATCCAGCATCAACTCCCACTCAACTCTAGCCTTAAGTTTTCATTTGGTACATTGAGATTTGACACATTGAGATTTCCTTTCTTATTTTGAATTCAAATGTGGACTAAAATTTTGAATGAGATGTCTTAGTGTTATTTTAAATCAGACTTTTAATTTTGAGATAGTTATAGATTCACATGTAGTTGTAAGAACTAATACGGGATGATCCATGTACCCGTTTCCCTAGTTTCCTCCAGTGTCAACTCTTGCAAAATCACTACACGATATCACAATTAGGATTTTGGCATTGATACAGCTATGATATCAAATGTTTCCATCACAGGATTTCCCTCCTGTCGTCCTTTTAGCCATGGCCATTTCTCTCCTGCTCCATCACCTCCTTGTGTATACATTTTACGTTAAAGTACATGATCCCTTTTGAGTTAATTTTTGTATGAGACTTAGGTGGAGGTTCATTTCCTTCCTTCCTTCCTTCCTTCCTTCCTTCCTTCCTTCCTTCCTTCCTTCTTTCCTTCCTTCCTCACCTGTGGATGTCTAATTATTCCAGAACCATTTGTTCTGGAATAATTCCATAAATTGTCTTCATACTTCTGTAAAACTCAGTTGGACATATTTCTGCGAATCTATTCTGAATTTTAGATTCTGTTCTATCAGTAGCCCATAGTCTTTATTACTTTGGCTACATAGTCCTAAAATTAGCTAGACTGATTCCTCCCATTTCATTCTTTTTCAAAAGTGTTTCAAAAGCAAAAAAATAAAAAGGGCTGGGGATATAGCTCAGAGGTAGAATGCCCCTGGGTTTAACTCTCAGTACCAACCCCCGTCTCTAAATAAAAAACTGTTATTTTGAAGTCTTCAGTGAACTTTGTTGCACTAGTGGGTACTCCTTTGTTTTCACCTAACTTAATTTATTGGCACCTTTGGACACAATTATTCCTATTGAAATGTATTTTCTCTCTGCTAAAGTGATATTATCATGTTTTTCCTCTAACTTACAGAGTTCAGACCCAGTATCCTTTGCTCCTTTCCATTCACTTAACTACTAGAGTACCCTGGGCCGCAATCACCTTGTCTAGCTACATAGTCTTGTAACCTCCATCAGTCCCAAAACTATCTATCTATCATATATCTATCATCTATCACTTACAATCTAGCCATCTATCTAAACATTTAGTTATCTATAATTTATCTATCTAGTCATCTAGTCATTTAAAATGTTATCTAACATCATATTTGTCATCTATTTCTAACATTGATCTCTCCATCTACCTCTGTATGTATGTAAATAACAAATATACCCCAAATATAAGTACATAACTCCTTGGAACCCCAAAAGTCTATTTGCCCTTTCTAGATGGATGTGAAATAGGAATCTCAAATTTCATCCTGCATCACATTTCCCTCCTTCCATCTTTCCCCTCTCTGTATATGTCAACTCCATTCTTCCAGTTGCTCAGCTCAAAACCCCTGGAGTTATCTTATCAACTCCTCTTATTCTTGAACACTCTATATCTATACTTATCAGCACATCTTGTCAGCTCTGTCTGGAGACATTTTTAACTGTCACTCATGACTGCCACAGAGAGGAGGAGATCTCTTCTGCCATCTAGTGAGTAGAGGCCTGGGGTGTTGCCAAAACTTCTTACAATGCACAGAACAGCCCTCCACAACAGAGGATCCTATGGTCCTCTGTCAGTAGTGTTGAGGCTGACAAACCCTGCCCTAGTCCTCAACCCTTCTTCTCTTGTTTGGACCCTGCATTGATCTCCCCAATGGATCCCCTGCCTTGTCTCCTCATTCCTTGCATGCAGTTTCCCACATGGTGAGCAGGCTGCTATTCTAAACACATTTATGAAATGGTACCACTCTTCTGCTTAAAGTCGTGCTGGTTGCCCATCAAAGCATAATGAAATCTGAATGCCTTCTCCTGGCTTACAGAGCATCCTCTGATCTGGTGCTTCCGGCCTCCCTGTTCCCCCCCCATTGCATTTCCCTCCTGCTTTATGCTCCAGCCACGATGACCTCTTCTTTGCCTCTCAAATGGCCGAGCACACTCTAGGCTCCTGGCCTTTGTGCAGTCTACTCCATCTGTCTACTCTTCCCTCAGATTTCCACCTGGCTGTTCCTTGTCTTTAATCCCAGCTGAAGGTCTTCCCTGGCTGTCCAAACTCAAGTGGACTCCTTCAGTATTCCATCATACTGCCTATTTTATTTTTTTCAAAAGAACTTTATAGTACAATCTGGGCAGGGTGGTGCATGCCTATAATCCCAACTACTTGGGAGGTAGAGGCAGGAAGATCGCAAGTTCAAAGCCAGCCTGAGCTACTTAATAAGACCCTTGTCTCAAAATAAAAAGTAAAAAGGACTGGGGATGTAGCCCGGTGGTAGATTGTTCCTGGGCTTAATCCCAGGTGCCGGGGGTGGGGTGGGGTGGAGAACTTATAGTACCTGATTTTTTGGTTTCTTTTTGCTTAATTTTCATTTTCTTCACTCTGTCTTGTTCACACATTTAGTCATGTTCCATAGTAAACATTCAGCAAATACCAGTAGAATGGTTGAGCCTTTATACTGTTCCAGGTTCTTGTAGACCTTCCCAGACCTTTCAAGCCTGTGGTTTGAAAATGAGATTACTTTTCCTCCACCACCTAAACTGAGGCTTAACAACCACGTACTGACTGTCATAATGCAGTCTGGTCCCTGACCCACTTCTGATGGGTTCCAGGACACTGGCTCCTCGTCATGATATTGCACCTGCTCTATGGCCTTCTTCAGCTTATCACTGTAAGAACACTGTGACTGCCACCATCGTGTTGACTTTCAGGAGACACTGCTGTCACCTTGTAATTCTGAGCCTGGTGCGCGCCCTTCCTTAGTTCTGTAAGGCACCTCACAGTCCAAACTAATTTTCATTATAAATTTTTAGAAGATTTGCACATAAAGGGACAGAAGGAGAATATAGTGCAAATAACAACCTAAAAATTTTCCTCATCTTGACTGTACTCAGGTCTTAGCTAAGCTTTAAGAGGGCCTCTAACCAGCACTCTTCCGATTTAGAGATGCACTGAAACATGTTTCTCTCCTGAGCCCTGGACCTCATCATGAAGCCTCTGAATTGGAGGGAGTGGGAGTTGAAATCCAGCTCAGGCTCTGCCAGCTAACCAAGCCGTGACTCAGGCTGGAAACCAAGTCCTGGCTATAGGAGGAAGAGAGGCCTTTCTATCATTCCTTTGTCTGAAGTGGTGTGCCTTTTTGCAATTTGTTTGCCAAAATGGGTGCCTTTTAAAATTCATCTGTCTGAGCTGGATGTGGTGACCCATGCCTGTGATCCTAGTACTTGGAATTAGAAACGAGTAGATCACAGGTTCAAGGTCAGCCTCAGCCATTGCTTGAGACTCTGGTTCAAAATGAAAAATAAAAGGGACTGGAATTATAGCTCAGAGGTAGAATCCCCTGGGTTGAATCCCCAGTACCACACACACAAGATAAATAAATAAAAATAAAGTAAAATAAATTCATTTGTCTGGGGGAGCACCTTTTAAAATTTCATCTGCCTCCCTGCTGCCTTCTTGCAATTTGCACAAATGTGTGCGACTGCAATAGCCCTTGAGACCCCTGTCCATGAGTTTGGCCTAGCTTTGTGGCTTCCAGAAGAAAATTGCCTGAGGACACAATAATCCGTGTCCAGCATGCTTCCCAAAGCCTGAGTTTTTCAGTCATGAATAACAGTGTAGGGATGGCGTGTGTGTGTGTGTGTGTGTGTGTGTGTGTGTGTGTGTGTGCATGTGTGTGTGTGTGTGTGTGTGTGTGTGTTTGTCTGTGTACACGCCCTCGCACATCGACAGGTCCTTTTCCATTGAGCTGCAACAGGTCTTCACCAGTTCCCCTTCCCACCAATATCTCCCTTGATTCAAGGTAAGGAACAAGGCTGTGTCTATTTCCTGAAACACTGGGCTCTTTATTTTCCAGCTCCACTAAACAAGTGCTTGAGATTATATAAGGGCTCAGTTCCTATAAATCTGTTTAGAGAAAAAACATCTCCCCCATATAAACCTCCCAAACTGCAGTGACACCTTTCTGCCGAAATACAGGTCCAGTTACCATGTGTGAAGGAAACCGCTTTGTTTAGCCACCTTTGCAATGAGGTGAAGAAGACTTTTATTTTTGTCACCAGAATGGATGGAATGTCTATTCCAAAAAGATATGTAAGCCTCCTTCTCGTAGGATGCAGGACACTACCAAGCGTTGACACAGTCTTTCACCCTCTCACTAGCAAGCTCTCCATCAGTGCAAGGATGTGAGGTTGCAAGAATTGGACCTCTTTAAACTTTATTAGAGTTCTACTCCCAGAAGAGCCAGGATTGAGCCTTCTCTGTATTTTGCTGTGTGAATGCTAAAAGCGAGGCTTAGTGACATTTAAAAACCTGTGCCTTGTGATGGCGCCCCTCTTGGGGGAGGGATGAGCTTCAGACCACGTTCCTCCCTCAAGTGCACTTCAGTTCTTGGCCCAAGTGGGAAATATGCTGGTTCCTTTTCCATCTACACGAATGATGTAACTATTTCTGCCCTCTTGTCCGTGAACTCTGGCGGAAGCCTGGGTGATGGAGCTGAGGAATGGACTTCACTTGCAGAGCTCTGTGGGAAAACTCGCCCCTTGAGGCTGCTTGCCTTCCTTCCTGACCCTGAACATAGTGGCCCATTTGCAGAAACCACTCATTTGAGTTGCAGGATGCCTGTGTGTCAAGGGTTTGTAGTTCCTCACCAGGGGGAGGGAGATAAATGCTCTGTTTATCCCCTAGCTCTGCTTCCAGGCTGAGGAATTCTCCCTGACCCCTGACCTTTGGGGTTGCCTGGTCTGACCTATGCTTACTCAGACATGAGACTTTGGAACTGGGCCTCTGGCTGGCGGAAATTCCTCTCCTCACTGTGAAAGCTTTGTGATGCAGGCTCATAGATATGAGGGTTTTTTCTCTCTCTCTTTTGTCTTTTTGCATACTTTTCAATTCATCAGATTCATTTTGCGAGTTTCTGCCATGATGGATTGGAGGTAGGAGGGAGAGAACTGAGAAACCTGCACTTGGAGAAGCAGCATCGTTTTTAATCTTTGCCTGGGTTTTGAGTCACAGGCCCTCCCTGTGGCCCAGAGATCGTGCTAGAAAAAGAAGGAAGAATAGGCCTTTGCTGCTATGGGAGACAAGGGGCCAAATACCTAGGATAGGGTTAATGACTTCAGTATTTACACAAATGTAGCCTATGGGCATGACTCTCATGGTTATCTCTGCTATGGAAATTTTACTTTGAATCTCATTTCTGTTTTCATTACAGAAACTGAAGACGAGGTGTCCAGACTCTCTCTCTCTCTCTAGATATTCATGCACTAATATTTCTGTTCTTTTTGACCCAGCATGAATTACAGGTTTAGGGAGCTTAAATATTCGAGATATTTAGTTACTTTTGAAAATGTCTCTGTTGACTGACAGATAGTAATAAGGACTTTGAGATATTGGGAAATAGGATGCCTGAGTTTTATGTTCTGTAATTGAAACTAAAGGTTTTCTTGGTTTTTAGAAGTGATCTTTTAGTATGGCAAGACTGGTTTATTTTTAACCAGACAACCTCTTGGAAGATTCCACTGGATTTGGAAGTCTGAGGAACTGAGCCCAAGGCCTACCTCAGTTACTTACTAATTGGGTGACTTCAGACAAGACTTTGCCTCTAGGAGTCTATTACTTTGAGCAATGTGACACCTGTGGTCCATAGACCAATGGGCATCTCTTAGGAGCTTGTTAGAAATGCAAATTCTCAGATCTTATCCATGATCTAGTAGATCAGACCTCCCCAGGTTATTTGTATGTGTGTTAAAATTTGAGAAACATTGACCCATTAAATTCAGAGACACCAATTTTATTTGAGTCTACCATTTTAGGAATTTCATCCTTTGGGGAAACTATTTGCTTGAAAGCCTGATGATGCTTAGACCCAGTAGCAGGAAATGATGCTGCTCTAACCAATGTTGATATATCTTAGTCAGCTTTCTGCTGCTGTGACAAATACCTGAGATAAACAACTTAAAAGGAAGAAAAGTTTTATTTTGGCTCCTGGTTTCAGTCCAACGTCATTTGGCTCTGTTGTTTTGGGGCCTGTGGTGAGGCAGAACATCATGGTGGGGAGCACGTGGTGGAGCAAAACTGCTCACTTCATGGTGGCCAGGAAGCACACAGAGAGGGATGGAGGGTCAGGGGTCCCAATATCTCCTTCAAGGGCATGCCCCCAATGACCTAACTTCCTTCCACTAGGCCCCACCTCCTAAAGGTTCCTTCACCTCCCAGTAGCACCACAGGCTAGTGACCAAGCCTTTAACACATGGGCCTTAGGGGACATTTAAGATCCAAACCATAACAGGGTCGAGGAGGAATCTTAGGTAATATGATTCAGAAAATGACTGAGAAGATACCTGGACCTTGGAAACCAAAATAAAGATGGGTTATTGTGGCCAAATATATCCATTCATTGCCATCCTTTTCTGCATTTCTGTCCTTTGCAGTGTTTTGTTGTGTTGAAATCCATGTCCTTGGTGTGGACAAGTCTTATCAGAATAGCTGCTATGTTTTCAGATTCCTTAATGCTTGGCTGTCTGGTGTGCCAAGCAATAGTCTGTTTTGGTATCTTCATCTGAGCTGGGGAGAAGAAAGCCCAGGGAGGGTTGGACAGATGAAGATAGCTGGCATCATTTGTGCTTTCTTCCCCTCGCCCCATCCAGAGGATTGGCTTTGTTGGTGCTAAGTTTGGGTTAAGAATGAGGAAACTGCTCATGGTGGCACATGCCTGTAATCCTAATACTTGGGAGGCTGAGACAGGAGGATCGCAAGTTTGAAGCCAGCTGTGGCAACTTAGCAAGACTCTCAGTAACTTAGCAAGACCCTGTTGCAAGATAAAAAATAAAAAGGGCTAGGGGTGTGGCTCGGAGGTGGAATGCTCCTGGATCCAATCCCCAGTACCAAGAAAAAAGTCTTTTTTTTTTGAGGTACCAGGGATTGAACCCAGGGGCGCTCTACCTCTGCGCCACACCCCCAGCCCTATTTTTTTTATACTTTATTTTGAAACCGGGTCTCACAAAGTTGCAGAGGGCCTCACTAAGTAGAGAGAGAGAGAGAGAGAGAGAGGGAGAGAGAGAGAGAGAGAGCTGAGGCTGGCCGCGAACCCAGATCCTCTGGTCTCTGCCTCCCAAAGTACTGGGATTACAAGCATGCGCCACCACGCCCGGCTAAGAACAAAAGAGAGAGAGAGAGAGAGAAAACCTTCATGTTATCAACATTCCCTTCAGAGATTATAAGTGTGGAATTTTCCAAGGTGGCAATCAAAGTCTGGGTATAAAAGAATGGCAAAACCAGTCAGTCTCCCTGCTCAGCTCTGGGAGGATACCATCCATGCAGAGGTGCCGGTAGAAGGGCACCTGGTAGAAAATAAAAGCAGAAGACATGGCCTCTGGTCCTGACTGTGGCTACCTTACCTCTATTAAGTTGTGTGTCACTGACTAAATGATTTGGGGATTTAGAGAAAGTTTGCATAGGTTTCTCTTTCCATGTCTCCATAAACCATTAACACCACAGCTGTTCTGTTTGCTTTCATTATTTATGCCTTGTTATTTACTTTTAAAACTTTCAAATAGTCAAACAAAAATCTTCCTTTCAAAAAACACAGAAAGACATGATCTTCTGTGGTTTATTTTTCCCAATGGCATATATTGTTGGATTTGCTGATTTCCCTCCTTGAGATTTCTCATTTATTTAAAAACAGTGACTTTCATACATTAATGCTTCCTACTAGACCCGCTTATCCAGGTTTCAGACTGCACATTTCCATGTAGATCTTCCTTCATAGTTCTGTAGTTAAATTGGCTGGGAGAACAGTAAATTATTTCTAGAAACAAAGTTATCAGAAATAAAAAAATATTTAATACTAAATGGTGCCATTTGAGATCACTGATTTTCCCTCTTCCCTTAACTGGTCCATCCTCCCCTGACCCATCCCCACTGTATTTACAGGCAAAGTTTTCTCTGAACTTTGTCCCTCGTTTGATTTCTGCTTTGGTGCTAAGGAATAAGTCACACAATTTTAAAGTATACAACTTTACAGTCTCTTACTGTGTCATCAGATATGACTCTTCCAAGCAGGCTTCCTTTCATCTAGCAAGTCTTTTTAGTTTTTTTTTTTAATTTGTAACTGAATATTTCTCTTTTTGATCCTTTAATGTTTTCAGCTCATCTCTAAGGATTGATTTTGTTTCTTGGTTGTGTGTTTTCTGGGCTTTCTCTTTGGTTTCCCCTTTTCTTCCTTTCTCTTGCTTTGTTTTTAGTTATTTTTGCTTTTTTTAAGTGCATTTTTGGGAAGAAACATAGGAGATTTAGTTGTTAGCTAAACTAAGGCTTAGGGACAGGCAATAATTTATTCCCCTTTTCCTGAACCTCTACACAGCTTGATTAGAAATGGTCTACTCATGGCAGAGTTTCTGCATAAGTTGAAGTTTATTACATTTAGAGGAACAGACTATGGTGTGAGTGATAGCCAGTGGGTAATAGCTAATTGTAGCTATAATTATAGCTATAATCTTGAGCTCAGGAATGTTTAGTTGGAGATATAATATCAGATTTTGCTGAAGACTCAGAGCTTAGACAAGGGAGATAAACAGGAAATACTAAGATTCTAGATAATCTGGTTTATGGGTTACAAATTGATTTTCAGGACCTTAAGGACCTGTTATATCCTAGCTTTTGTCTTGACTTTAATAATAGATACCATTCAGCATCTGGATGCAGACCAGACCCTGCAGATTTGCAGTCAACACCAGGGTTTCCAAATCTCGCCATACTTCTGACCACTTTGGGAAACTTGAAGGAAAAGTCTAGGGTTTTGAAGTTTACCTTTGGAGATACAGTTGAGTGAGGAGTTTGGACATAATGTATTATAAGACAAAAATCTATATTCTAGATTCAGGTTTTTTTCTTCTGCTTCTCCAAGGTCTACCTGCACAGTTTGTTCTGTCTTTCAGTCTTAAGACTTATAATTACTTTGTGTGACAGACAACTGAAAACACTTCTCCTGAGAATAGGAGCTTGCTTGTGTTTTCCCTAGAATGCAGTGAGGGCACCTATTCAGAACATTTCTTAACAATCTCAGCTACTGTAAATCACCTGTATAAAAAGCAAGACCCCTGAGGTCCAGTTTTTGCAGTCCAATGAGAGGAAACACAAAGTTGACTTTTTAGGACTGAAAAATAACATTGTTCATGATATGAACATGTGCTTCACAGTAAACATCCTACAGAAGTTCTTCTTACAATCTAGTGTAGACATATTCTTTCTTACACATTTCACATTTGCAGCAGCGTCTGAACCCCCTCCATCTCTCCCTTCTCTGTGTTGCTCTGCCCCTCCCATCACCTGTCCATCCTGCATCCTTGTGTTCACTTCCTGTGAGTGATGACTGCTGTACCAGCTTCTGGATTCAGGCTGAGCTGAGCCACTCCAAGGTGGCTGGAGGTCTGGCAGCACTGGGGTTTCAGGAATCTCTTTCCTGTACTCCTTTTTAGAAGGAGGTGAAAGAGCATCCTGGAAAACAAAATTATTTTCTCACTCTGACAGACCTGGTCAATACAGTTTTCTACCTCCTTCATCTTACAAGTGCTGTGCCATCCATTAGAAGTGGCGTGTTCCTATAACACGTCCACCTGAGCCTCCCTGAGGTTATGTGTGATTTGGTGTGTCCCTGCCTATCTGTGCCCCTGGTGCTACTTTCATCCTCCCTTGATGGTTGAGTCATCCTGTACTCTATCATTGGATATAATCATGCTTATATATCCTGGTTTGGTCCAGTCCTTGAAACTTACTATTTATTTATTTATTTTTTGAGGTACTGGGGATTGAACCCAGGAGAATTCTACCTCCAAGCTACACCCCCAGCCCTGTTTGTTTATTCTTTATTTTGAAACAGGGTCTCACTAAGTTGCGGAGGGCCTCACTAAGTAGCTGAGGCTGGCCACGAACCCGGATCCTCCTGTCTCAGCCTCCCAAGTACTGGGATTACAAGCGTGTGCCACCACGCCCGGCTAACTTACTATTTTTTTATACTGGCCTGTGGGTAGTCAACCTGTGGCCTGTCCAGCCCTGTTCAGGGCTGCCCATGAGTCTGGACATAGGTAGGAAACACTTGTGGGTTATCTATATGATAGGTCTCCATAGCTATGAGATAGTACCTTTCAGGAAGCTTCTGCTTCTGATTCTTGTCTCTCAGGACCCTTTGTGCTGGATTAGGGCTTCACCGTTAGCTCATTTTTGAGGTCAACAGGAGAGCTTGCGATGGCACAGTGCTCCCCAGAGTCATTCATTTTCCCTTTCTGTACTTGATCAGAGACAGCTGTTAGTTGATGCCCTGCCTGGAGGAGTAGCCGATGGGGGAGGATACAGAACGAGGAGATATTGGTAGTCAAGAGAAGCTACTGTTTTCATCTAGGACATTAGAAGGAAGAGGCAATGTCGAAACCTAGGGACTTGGCCTCTGAGCATGAAATGAGCTAGATGGAGGAAATGCCATTTTATCTTCTGTAGAACTCATTGTTCTGTGGTTGGATCCAAAAGCCTTCAAACCTCAGTGGGCAAAAAACTTTCTTAATCAGACCAAAGCTTTTGGAACATATTAAGAAGTATTTCTCTTAAGCTCTTTCCTGCTTTCTGGAACAATAAGAAGTTCTAAGCTCATGTTTTCCAGCCCCAGAGATATGGAACCTTGTTTTTCCCCTCGTGGGGGGGGTAGTTAGACATAAAGACCTGGGTGTGCAATGTCCTCATTGCTATTGGGTGTTGCTGCTCCGGGCCTTGTCAGTGACAGAGCTGGGGAATGTGTGCACATAGTGCATACATAGATGTATGCACTGAGAGTTACTAGCGTATCTATTTACATGTATAGGAAATTATGGACTTACACGACCATCTTCAATTCCAGTCCAATGCACAGGATTTATTCTAGTTTCCTCCCTTTCCATATGTGTCTAACTATCTGCTCTGACAGTGACAACGCAGGCTCTCATTCTCCTCAGCTTTTGATCAATCCTCCTGTTGGCTCCATATCCACAGTGCTGCATGAAGAACAATTGAAAAAACGCCAAGGGCAGCTGGGAAAACACAGGTAAATGTGAGGCAGGTCCAGGACCAGGTGCTCGGATAGCCTCTCCACCTGAGCCAGCTAACAGCGGGTGCAGAGGCCCTGCAGGTGACCCACATAAGGACAGGAGATACCAGGACGCCAGGATAGTGGCCACCACACCAAGAGCCCGGGTGACAGCAGGCTGTGTAGACAAAGGCAGGAAGCTAAGTCCAAGGCAGCTACAAAATTCAGAGCCAGACTTGCTGAACACCAAGGAACCCTCAGGAGAACTGGGGATCTAAGCAAGCCAGCACAGGGCCACGGAGTATTCGAATAGGGAGGGCCTCTGGAGATCGCCTGGACAAACGCAGCGCCCTTTCCCTCCCTGAGCAGTTCAGTCCGTGCTCTTAAGTAGGGCAAGGGAAAGCCAGTGTCTACACAGGTTGGGGAGGGAGGTTGAGGTGGGAGGAGAACCGAGGGGGACCCAAGCAGAGTGTCAGAGCCTGGTGGAGTGATGTGTGCACAGGAGGGATGCAGAGCACTTGAACCTGAGCAAGGTGAAAAGGGGCATCCATGTCAATGGGGAAGTGGTGCTGTCCTGGGTTTCGGAGTCCCAGCAAAGGAGGTGAAAAGTCCCACCAGGAGGGAACCTAGCTGGAGAAGCAAAGCCCGGTGGCCTGGCAGAACCCAAGCAGGGCGAGGAGGAATCAACATGAGTCAGCTAGAGATAGCCAGCAGTGAATGTAGGAGTCAACTGGAGTGAGAAGACCACCCGTGCAGAAGAGGAGGCTGCAGCACAATAGTGGCTCTGGGATGTTGATTACCTCTCCCCACTTCCCATCCCCAATCTCCTTCCGCTATTCTACTGGTCTCTCTTCTCATTTATCTGAAGCCCCTTTTTGTTTTCACTGTAGTTTCCACACAAGAGAAAACATATGACCCTTGATTCTCTGAGACTGTCTCATCTCACTTAACACAATATTCTCTAGTTCCATCTGTTTTCTTACAACTGACATAATTTTGCTCTTGGGTGAAGACATAACAATGCAGAAATAGAATGGCAGAGATTATTGGCATTGTTAGGTCTTTACCCGAGATCTTACAGAGAGGGAAATGGAGATGTAAAAGGAATAGAACAGGCATTCTAATCTTTGACTCCTAGCCCTAGATTACACTGCTTTTTCAAAGCCTCAGAAAACTGCGTGTCAGTCAACATTCTTGCAGGGCTCTTATTCCTTCATGGTGGTTTGATACCTTTCTGCAAATTGAGCCCTGTTAGGCTTTGTCAAGGTTTGGCAGTGAATGAGAAATCCATGTGTTTGCTTAGAAATACTTATCTTTTCATCAAAAACTACATTTAAGAGAATAGTTTTGAATTCTTTAATGGCCCAAATCATCTTCTTTTTGTGGTGTCTTTTTTTCTCCCCTGCTAGTCACTCGATTCCACCCTATGAAAACACAGGGCTTTCTTTTTTTTTTTTAACGTGCTTTTATTGGTGCATTGGAGTCTTACATCGCAATGAATATCTATTTGATGTTAACATACATGCACACAGCTCTTAGTGCCCCCCGCCTCCCCCCACCTGTATGAAGTACCAAGAATGATGTTGGTATATTTTCACATGTACATATTGTTTATGATAGTAATTCCATTAATTCACTTCTTTCTTGCCCTCCCCCTTCCCTTGTACCACTTCCCTTGTTCCTCTGAGGGTTCTCCATTATCAACCGGAGTCCCTTGTGTGACAAACTTATAGTCAATTGATTTTTGACAAAGGTGCTAAACACATATGTTGGAGAAAGGACAGTCTTTTCAACAAATGGTGCTGAGAAAATTGGTTATCTACCTGTAGAAAAATGGGACTAAATCCTTACCTCTCACCCTGCACAGAAGTCAACTCGAGATGGATTAAAGACCTGGAAGTTAGACCAGAGTCTGTGAAATTATTAGAAGAAGGCATAGGAGCCGGGCATGGTGGCACATGCTTGTAATAATTCCAGTATTTTGGGAGGTGGAGACCGGAGGATCCGGGATGGCGACCAGCCTCAGCTCTCCCTGTCTCTCTCTCTCTCTCTCTACCTAGTGAGGCCCTTCGCAACTTCGTGAGACACGGTTTCAAAATAAAGGATAAAAACTAGGGCCGGGGGTGTAGCTCGGAGGTAGACCACCCCTGGGTTCAATCCCCGGTACTGCAAAAAAAGTAAAAAAGAAAAAAAAAAAAAGAAGAAGGCATAGGTCCAACACTCCAACATATAGGCACAGGTAGAAACTTCCTCAACAAGACCTCCAAAGCACAGGAAATTAAAACAAGAATTAATAAGTGGGATAGCATTAAACTACAAAGCTTCTGCTCATCAAAGGAAACCATCAAGAGCCTAAAGAGAAAGCCTACGGAATGGGAGAAGATATTTGCAAGGCTTTCTTTTTTGTTTTTCATTTCATGAAATTACAAAGCAAAATACTGTAGTGAATAGCTTGGGCACAAGCAGGGAAGCTGGGCTTAGTTAGGATGTGGTATTGTTGTTGTAGTAAGGAACCTCAATAGTTTTTGGATGAGCGTGGGGCAGGGGCAAGAGGAAAGGATGGCGAGAACACAAAGTTTGCAGGAAGTTTTGAAGTGGCCGATAGTCAAAGCTAGGAGGCAAGATGCTTGGCTTTGGGGGAAGCAAGCAGGGACTCTCCCTCTTCAGTCTGCTTCCCTCAGAGTGTAGTGCAGGGAACCATGCTCGGCTTCCCTTCCTGAGTCGGAGCCAGCGGGGCCATCAGACATTCAAATGGGAAAGGAGATTGACTGGGGATCCTGTAAAGATAGATAGAAACGCACCTTGCCTCAGTGTGGCTCGACCGTGCATAGACATGGAAAGGACACATGCCAATTAGTGTGACTGCAAAATGTCTGGCAGTGACATACAGCAAGATCTTCTTCAGTTTCCTTCTTTAGTGTTTTATAATTTTCATTGTAGAGGTCTTTTACCTCCTTGGTTAGATTTATTCCTAGGTATTTTATGTTTTTGAGGTTATTGTGAATGGAATTGTTTTCTGGATTTCTTTTTCAGTGGATTCATGGTTGGCATATAGAAAAGCTACTGATTCTTCTAAACTGTTGGTGGGATTGCAAATTAGTACAGCCACCATGGAGATCAGTGTGGAGATTCCTCAGAAAACTGGGAATGGATCCACCATATGATCCAGCTATACCACTCCTGAGTATCTTTCCAAAGAGACTGAAATCAGAATACTATAGTAATACATGCATATCAATGTTTATAGTAGCACAATTGATAATAGCCAAATTATGGAACCAACCTAGGTGTCCATCAACAGATGAATGGATTACAAAATTATGGGCTATACACACAGTGGAATTCTACTCAGCAATAAAGAAGAAGAAAATTTTGTTGTTTGCAGGAAAATGGATGGACCTGGAGAACATTATGTTGAGTGAGATTAGCCAGTCACAGAAAGTGAAGGGTCATATGTTTTCTCTCATATGTGGAAACCAGGGAGAAATCGGAATACAAGACAGACTTTATTTATTTATTTGGTGCTGGGGATTGAACCCAGGGGCATTCTACCTCTGAGTTATACCCCAGACTTGTTTTATTTATTTAATTTTATTTTATTGGTGCTGGGGATTGAACCCAGGGACATTCTACCTCTGAGCTACACTCTCAGTCCTATTTTATTTTGAAACAGGGTCTCACTAAGTTGTGGACTGCCTCGCTAAGTTGCTGAGGCTGGCTATGAAACTGTGATCCTCTTGTCTCAGCCTCCCAAGTAGTGGGATTATAAGCATGTGGCACCATGCCTGGCTACAAGATGGGCTTTAGATGATGGAGGAGAAATTCCAGTGGAGTGAGAGAGGTGGTCTAGGTGAGGGTGGGGGGAAGAGAGGAAGAATTAGTGAAGGAATCACTTTCATTGATATTATGTACATATGTGAGAATACCAGTGTCAATATCAATATCCTGTATGGGGAGGGGGTGTGGAGAGGGAGCCAGAGGAGAGCTCCAAGTGCTGTGTGCATGTATGTCACTGTCACTATGAACTACATTATGATGTGAGACTGTAATGCACCAATAAAAGTATAAAAATAGCATACAGCAAAAATCTGGTCTAAAGTGTGATTAGCCTACACCATCTATAGCTTAATTACTCTATCAAGGACAGTTGGAATTAGGATCAAAGATCTCTGCTGATAATAGCTCATGCTGCTTATAGAACCACTCTCTTGTGACTCACTCAGTTCTTACTCGAACCCAATGACACAGATATCATTATATTATTAAACCACTTACGGGCCAGGAAACCAAGGCCCTGCCTGTTAAGTAATTTCCTAAAAGGGAGAAGAGAATGAGAAGCCTGCCAGTTCCTGTGATCTTAATCTAAACACTGTTTAGCTTCTTTCAAATCACAAAAGGGTCAAGTTTGAGAAGACCTGTTTCAAGAGCTTCACTGTGTGTGTGTGTGTGTGTGTGTGTGTGTGTGTGTGTGTGGTATTGGGGATTGAAACCAGGGGCATTCAACCTCCAAGCTCCACCCCCAGCCCTTCTTTTTCAAACATTTTTATTTTGAAACAGGGTCTCACTAAGTTGCTGAGGGTCTTGCTAAATTGCTGAGACTGACCTCAAATCTGCAATCCTCCTGACTCAGCCTCCCAGGTACTGGGATTACAGGTGTGCACCACTGTACCCCGGCTAAGAACTTCACTTTATACATAAGAGAACTGCCATCAAGGGAGATTGGGCACAGAGGCGAAGAAGCACCTTGGGTTAATGTCAGAGTCAAGACATTTGAATCTGTTGTTTTCATTCCAGCAGAAGGAATAGTTGCTGTAACCATGTTGTTTCCAAGTGTTTTAGTCAACTGTCCAGAGTAAGGTCACATTTGCTCTTACCTAATAACTGAGCTCCCCCTTCCCCCTTCCCCCTGTTCCTGCTACACTCTTCTGTCCCTCACTCCCACCTCAGCCCTCTCTCCCACTCTACCTTCCACCTGTTTCTTTCTTTCTCTCTCCTTTCTTCTGTGAATTCTGATCCCAGATACCTTTGTGTTCTACAATTCTTTTTACCTGCATGCTACTTCCCTTTTCATTCTTCGTCTTCTTCTCTAATACTATAATGTTCTGTTTTTACATTTTTTTTAATCCTTTGACCCCACTTGGGTCTGGTTGAATCCGAGAAACTGAATAGCTGCCATAGTTCTTGGGATTAAACATTGTTCGTTCTTTCAGTTCTTGAAAAATGACCCGAGTGCTTCGCATTCCCTACATTTGTGTAGACGGTGGTCCTCAGGGAAGCTGGACATCCATATGGTCCATAGGAGGCAGTGGGGGAGTTTCTTGTTAAGCGTTTCTCTGGGAATGAGTGTTCTTACTTAAAAGATGTGAGAGTTGTTAAGTTGAATCACAAAAACATTTAACTGTGACATTCTAAGTTTCCTAGGAAATTATAATTTTCCTGCACTGTATTCCCTATTGTCTACAAGGTGTCAATACCTTAAAAGTGAGTTTTCAGAAAGACAGGCCTTGCTCAATAGGCTATCTATCTCTGGTTAAAAAAGTTACAAGTAAGGTTCAAGTCGTCAGTGCTCACCAGTGTTCCGATTGTAAGGAGTGTTTCCCGAGTCATTGGGTCCAGATGTTCAGTGTCCTTGACCTGTCTCCTTGGTTTACTATTGTCCTCTTCCACACATTCTCTAAACTGTCTTTCACAAAATAATTATATGCCTCAAGAAGCACCAACCAGCAAAGCCACTGCAGATGCTGGGAAGGTAGTGTAAGTACTCTAAGCCCAAGAATCCATTCAGCAGGAAACAAAGGCCTGCCTGCCTGTGGGGTCAGACTCCTACAAGAAATGGATGCAAAACTCCTACAAGAACTTCTTGGTGAACCCAAGCAGTCCATTGTCAAAAGGAATTTGTTGGCTCATGCGGGTGCAGCCAGCAGAGTTCTCATGATGGCTTTCTTCTAACCCATATTTGGAATAGGTAATTAAAAGCAACTTGACCAAGGCTGGCCTGAGGTGAGGGAGATGCAGACCCCTTCTCCCTTTCCACCATCACAGCTCCATGCATCCGCTGTCCTGTCAATTCTGTCTCCTAAGGTCATTTTAAGTTCTTCCTTCCACATCTGTTCACCTCATTCTACCCTCATTCCTCCATTTGAGTCTTTCTACCCTGAACAGCCAGTGTGACTCTGGGTCTTATCTGGTGGGCTTAAGCCATTTTGGCAGTTTTCCATTGTTCTCAGGTTAAAATCCTGCAGGGACCAGGCCTGGCCTTTTCCTGCACACTTTAGCCTTCCAGTTCTACTTACCAGCTTACCTGGCTGCAGCTACCTGGCCTGGGTGCCCCAAGCTTTTTCCCACCCCAGGCCTGTGAACATGCAGCTGCTCTGGCCAGATCACTCTTTACTTGCATCCTGCTTCTTGTCCTTCAGATCTTATCTTATGACCTCTGAGGACCTACAGAGCACTCTCTGTCCCCTTTGTCTTCCCCCACTTCACTTTCCCAGGTCTTTCCTCCCAGCACTTTCCACAGAATGGTATTTGTGCTTCTTTGTTGCCTTCCTTTCCCTGCTGTAATGGAAGGGCCTCCTCCTATGACAGAGGATTCCAGTCTTGTTTTTTCATGGTTAGAGCCTTAATACCCAGTTAATGTTAAGTACAGATTTGTTGGATGAATCCGTTCCCAGCCTCCCAGGTTGTACAGCTGAGTTTTATCCTTCCTTCCCAGAAATGTAATGTGTCACCCCTATCTGAGTGTATGAATTTCAAAGATGGATGTGTGGGTAAGGCTGGCACCAACATGGTGGTAAGTGAATCACCCACTGAAGAGTTACCCGATGGAAATCACCCATCGTTAGGGGAGGGACAGTTTCTAGGGGTGCAAGAGCTTCTTGGGGCCTTTGAAACCATTCCAGTTGCTCTGCCTACTGCTCTAGACCAGGGACTCTTCTTGTGGCTCGTGAACACCCTTCTCCCTTTCCTTCTTCTCCACCCAACTGAACCACAGCGGGCATGGCCACCTGGCTTCCAGATCCTGTGCCCACGTTCACTTGGATTCTTCATTGGAGGAAATGCTTTGTGATAGCTTAATGTGTTGAGGATGTAGACTTCAAGAAAACAAAGTGCTGATTTGTGCTGATTTTCAGCAGCACATGTTACTTATAATTCTCATGTGGGTCTTAGCATAAATTACATAGATAATAGATAGATAGATAGACAGACATATGATGTTATCCTCAATTTGATTATAAATTCTATGAGAACAGAAAATCTTTCACTTCTCTGGGTTTTCCAATGCTGAGAAACTTGCTCATATTTAATTTCTCCAAGACTAGATTATCTCAACTCTGAAGTGGGGTTAATAATTGCTATGGTCTGAATGTTGGTGTCTCCCCCCAAATTCATAGGTTAAAACCCAAACCCCCAAGGTGATGCTATTAGGCAGGGGGTCCATTGCAGGGTGATTAAGTCAGGAGTGTGGAGGCCTCATGGATGTGATTAGTGCACTTATAAAAGAGCCTTCGAGAGCGCGTTAGCCTCTTCCACCACGTGAGGACAGAGTGAGAAGGCACATTTATGAGAAGGCAGCTGGGCCCTCACCAGACAACGAATCTGCCAGCCCCTCCATTTTGGAATTCCTAGCCTGGAGAATGGTGAGAAACATATCTCTGTTGTTTATAAACTACTAGGTTTGTGGCATTTTGTTATTGCAACTTGAAAGAGTGAGATAGTACTATTCATTTCACTGCGGGTTCTTGGTAAATGGAGCTAACTTGGTGTCGGGCGGTATGGTCTGGTTTCTTTATTGTTCAATGGACAGTGGACCACACTGGGGATATGGTAGGATAGGCCCGGCCCTCCTGCCTTGGTGAAGCTTAAAGCCCAGAGTGCTCTGGAGAGAGGCTTCTACTCCAGTCCTGGATGGGCCACTTTTGAGCTGTGCAACCTTGGACATGTAACTTCTCTGATTCTGTTCCTTCATTTGTAAAAAGTAGAGTTGACTTCATCAGTTTTCTTGAGGACTGGCAGAGCATTTGAAAAACCTGTGGACTGCTCATGGGTTATGCAGAATACCAATGTTTACGTTCTCCTGATATTACTGTGGTGGTGTTGTCCCACGGCCAGGTGATTTTCTTAGTTCTTGCTTCTCCTCCCTCCAAAGTGCCGCTGAGAATATCAAGTGGGTCCAATGATTCTGGTCATCCAACACTGTCAGTAAGGCCTTACTTAGCCCTGTAACTTGTGACCTAAATACATATCTTTAAAGAGACATTTGGAAGAAGCATTTTTAACCAATAACAGACTGTGTGTAGACATGGTGTCCTAATCCTCCAGGAAACTGGTGACATCTGTCCTAAATTCGTATTCGCTCAGGGAACTTGACTGAAGTATATGTGTGTGTGTGTGGGGGGCTGGGATTGATTAAGAAGAATCGATGTGACCTTGGAGGATGGACTGTGCCTTTCTGGTTCCTCCAGTGGCCCCTGGCCTTCTGGAATACAGCTCCAACAGTTCCCAGATGGTCAGGGCTTCCTAGTGAGGAGTAGGTCATTCCTGGACACAGACCGGGCAGTCTACTCAATGCTAAGAACCTCAGTGGTGCAAGGGAAGGGGTACAAGGGAAGGGTAAGGGTAAGAAAGTAGTGAATCCATGGAATTACTGTCATAAACAAGGTGTATATATGAGATTATGCCAACATCATTCTCAGTGCTACATGTGGGGGGGAGGCGGGGGGGAGGTGGGGGGGAGGGACACCAAGAGCTGTGTGCATGTATGTTAACACCAAACT